>JAUKWF010000309.1:0-13236 GCA_032356525.1 Eutonina indicans
TGTATATCTATGATATGACGTTTACCTGAAGATGGTTGCGTAGTAAAGTTTTGTCAACTGAGACTTTTGGTTTTCTTCTTTGTACCCCACCAAGGTAAGTTCCATGTAAGTTTTGTATCTCTTTTTGAGACATGACTTCATCAAATTCAGCAGCTTCTTTAACTAGTTTTTTCATCTGATCAAACATCACACTAGTCTTACGAGCAGTTTTTTCTTCTAACTTTTCAGAAACATAATCACAGTACATTGTTTTGTTTTTTTGTGTCCCGTCACTTAGATTTTTCTTTGTGTGCTTTTTTCTTTCTTCGTTAACAAATTTCCTTTGTTGGTTTAGTTGGTTGGTAGCTGTTCTGTGATTATTGTCTTGGGTGAATTTTATGATATTCTTGGCAAAGAATCTGTTTAGCTTTAATGGATTCTTCTTACCGGTGTTTTCAGTGAGATCATTTTGTTCTGGTTCTGACATTGCTTAGCTGACACAAGCTGTTCCTGATTCACCAAACCAAACACTGCAGTACAATAAAACAATATCCAAAATGGGTTCATCAAAGCGAGCGCAATTTTATGACGTAGAAACTACCCTGGGAACGCGAGCGTCACGAAGCAAGGGGGTAAAGGGGCCAAGAACGTAATTTGCACTTTCACTTTCGTTTTTGACCATCCGATAACATTTGAGGTCAGTCAATCATGTGTTTTGGTGCATGATCAAGGTTTTAGGACATTTTAATGTAACGTTAGCTTAGTAGTAAGCTTAGCTGACTGTTTAATAATTTCAGTATCCATTCTGTAGCATTTTTAAAATCCAGTACAGATCTAACCAAGGGACCTTTCCATTTATACTTAACTTAATTTTTACTCTGTATAGATCTTGTGTATATATACAATATGTTAGATGTGTTAATCGTTGGAGGAGGTGTCAGTGGTCTTGCATGTTGTCACCGCTTGATAAAACACAACCCAACTTTAAAAGTTAAGGTGCTGGAAGCTAAAGGTAGGAATCTTTTTAATTACATGTTTGTCACAAAGTTCACCAGCAGTTTGGAAACATCACCAAAAAATTTAAATGCTTCAAGCCTTGGATTTTTAGTATATTTATCTACAAAATTAAATTTTAACACAGCTCAAGTGCTCTGACAGGTTGGGCGTTGTAGCTACAATACCTATGGTCCAATGCCTATCATCATGAGCTAATTTTTATTTTAATACTATTTTTCATTTAAGTTAATTTTTATTTATTTTTTGCTTATCTTTACTTTTCACTTTGAATAAACATGGGGTTGCTAAATAGGCAACTTTCCGTTAGAGCTGTCCTGTTTGCTTGACTCTCAATATATATATAGTGATTGAGGGTCGCACAAAGTTGTTTCCAACACAACACACAAATATATGAAGAAATGCAACACATGTTTTGTTAACCAGCATGTCTGCATTTCATGTGTCTCAAAAGATAAGTTACGGAACTCTAGCAGTGGTATTTAAAAAATCTGGTTGCCGAAACTCTACAGCATGAGTTCTATTTATACTACAATGTTATGATTTGACTCTAAATTTCATGGTGATGGACAGGGTAGGAAAACAGCTGTATAAAGTCAAGGGATATGTTTTTTAATGATAAAAATAGTAGAAATTTCTCAACTGTTTTGTTGAAATTGTTCTGTTCTAATGGTGTTTTTTTTCATTATTTTTTTATCAAAGAAACGTTTTAAAGAGCTGTTGAAATACAAATGCTTGTATCACATAGAAGAATTCTGCGATTCCAGAATATTATTTGGTTAATTATGTTCAGTTGATAATTTTCATCTGTAACTCTTGATGTTTACTATACTTAATAATCTTAGGCCTAGTCCATAGATGGATATGCAATGTTTGTATATTTCATAGACAAGGTAATATAAGTTTGGTTATTTTTTCAAACTAAGGTCGATTGGGAGGAAGAATATTGGGTAAATCAATAAAATCAATTAATGGAGATGAAAAATTTGATTTTGGTGGTCAATGGGTGAGCAGGTAAGAAACATTTAATTGTGACAACAAGTATATACATTATGTAATCTCTGTTTGTATTCCTGTACACATACTCCTTGCATGAAGTTTGCCTGTAGTAAAGATCTCCTATGCTCCCTCGTACATATTCTAAGATTATTTGATAAATATTTTACTTCATACTAAACAAATGTTACTGATTTTAATTATGTTTTTTCTTGGAAATAATAAAGTGATTTACAAAAAAAGTTTCATCAGATATGTTGTTATTGAAAAAGACATGAACCTTTTACATATTCCCATTGGGCACACAATGTCATTTCAACGTCCATAAAACGCTCATCGCGCACCCGGTGTGTATAATGCATGTCATTGTTTGTTACAGGACTCAAATACATGTCATGCGTTTGTTAAATGAATTGGGACTAGATGTTTATGACCAATGTTACGAAGGAAAGATTGTTAACGTGATGAGTTTCAAAGATACATTTTACACGAATTCGCCGACCGATGTTCTATTTATCTCATTCCCATTCGCGTATGACATATCTAAAGGAATGAAAAAGGTTTGTATTCATATAAATTAGTATAAATATTCATATAAATATTCACATAAATTTCACCTGTCATCTGAAATCGACGAATTTTAATATTTGAAAAAACAGCTTTTAAAAGAAACAATGATGAAAGTTGTGGCTAAACATAAGAAACACCAGTACTGGAACTTGTTGTTTCAAATAAGAAATAAACTTCCCCATCCGTCAGAACTCTTGACAGGATATAAATTCTCTTTTGGATAAAGATTTAATGAATCAGAAAGATACAACAAGAGACTGTGTATGTATGTGTATGTATACAGACATAAATATGGAACGTCAGTTGTCCCGCCCAGATTTTAAGTTTGTTTTAAAAGCGTAAATTTGAAGTTAAATTTCGCGGAATAAAAATTACCGAATTTCCTGTAAATGACCAAAAAAGCGTGCCAATTTATTTTTACAGCGGAATAATCTTCTACCAGCAAAATTAAATCCCCATTGATTGGTTCTTCCTATGTATTTCTAGTTGGAAGAAATGTCGCAAGAGTTGTGCATAGAAAATCCTCTATCACATCCTAGAGCAAAAGAATGGGATAGTATGTCAATGGATGTTGCTAAGAAATGGTTATTTAAACATGAATGTAAGTGGACATGGTTAAGGTGCTGAACTGAGAAGTGAGAGGTCCTGTGTTCAACGCTACCTGGTGGCTTATGGTGGTGAAAATTGCTTATCACTACTAATTTTTATAGGGGTTCTTTATACGTGTTTAACAATGGAAGGTTGGGCCCTCATGAACAAGGAAGGTAGGACCCTCATGAATAACAGTTCTACATGACCAACGAAGCTTTCCTGGGCAAATTTGAACAGTTATGGATAATAATAAAAGTTTTGGATGACAAGTCGCTCATGCATTTAGAGGTAATTAACTACGTATTACAAGTGAAATGTAAGTGTAAGTGGGTATGGAAGATTTTGAGATTTATTTTTTTAGGGAGCAGAAAAGCTGTTGATATCGCTTTTATTACAATGTTTGGTTTCGATGTGAATCACGCCTCGTTTCTGTATGTGTTGCTGTATGCTAAATGTGCAGGGAGCATGACTGCTCTTATTGACGACCGAGTTCCTGGGAATGCACAAGAATACAAAGTAAAGGTATTCTGATTACTTTATATCACTTAGTCTATAAGATCGCTTACGTCGTAATACACTATTTGTGAATTACAATGATGACAACAAAAATCATATATTTTCAAATCTTTATTTTTTGATCTCACACCTCCTTTTCTTCACAAAGAGAAAGAAAGTCTTTGTGTGAAAAGTGTGATTGCGTCAGGTATTTCACCATAACAACGCCAAATTGGGGGTAAATGTGAAGAATATCCGGGAGGCGGGAGGGAGACGGGAGGATTCTACTCTTCATCCGTCCCTGGGAAAGGTGTTGATTCTAATTCGAGAGAAATGTTTAAAAGCAAGCATTATAATACAGTTTGAATCTAGTGATAAATCTAGTCATTGAGATTCGCCTCGCCACTCGGCAAATGCCGTGGCGATTGCCGAGGCAAACCAGGGATTTCTCTTTTTGCCTCGGCAATTTTACTGCAAACTATACTTAAATATATGCGAAGATATTGGTATACAACAAATGTTAATTTCAATTTAATGAAAGTGGGCTGTCTTTGGATAAATAGTTATTCATTTGAGAAAGTATGCAGCTACTTATCAATGTTTATTTTGTTTGTAAAAATGTTTAACAAAACTGCCAAAGGCAACATCCGAGGCAAAAGTTTGATTTTAACATTTGCCTCGGCAATAAATTTACCGAAGCGTTTTTATCTGAATGTAACAACATTTATTTTTATAGGGTGGCATGTTTAATTTAATCGATCGTTTATCAAAACACATTGGTGAACAACATATTGAAGTAAACAGTCCTGTAGTATCTATCGATCAAACTGACGATGAGAGTAAATGTAGAGTTGTCACCAAACAGGGTGACGAGTATGAAGCTAAACACGTTGTTATGGCAATACCACCTCATCTAATAGGTACTATTATTTATCGTTGTGGTGTACTTGTAAATCTAAGGGCTTATGAATCTAAGGTTTAGTAGAGCACGTTTGGCGTAGCGCTTTTTTCCTGATTCTTACAGTGCGACACGCTACAACTTATAAAAAATATATATACAAAAAATATATAAAATATGCCGTAACGGAGTAAACCATAGTCTGCTATGCTAATGAATCTAAGGCATAAAGTATCGGCTTAGGCAAAGCCAAATGTTAATTCCTTCATATTAATGACGCAATGTATGTGGGTGGGTAAGTAGTTGGTGCTTACACCATAATTATTTGCCAGTTGAATTAGTGAAGAAAATTGTACTTTTAAAAACTGTTTTGCGGATAATAAGCCAAGAATTTGAGATTTACAGAAAATCGTATAGTGTTTTATTCATTTTTTATTCAAGGTGACATATCTATGTCTCCGGGACTACCGGAAAAAGCGAGCCACCTGATGAAAACATTACAAGTTGGTAGTTTGGTCAAATGCATTGCAACGTACGAGAATCAATTTTGGAAGGAGAAAGGTTTTTCTGGAACTTCATTGCACTGGCCTTATTACAGAGGGAGATGTAGCATTGACTGTCCAATCAGTTTAACTTACGATGCCACTTCATCGAGTGGTGCACCCGCATTGGTTGGTTTCATTGGTGGTACGTTGGGAGACAAAATCAAAACAATGACTGTAAGGGTTTTATTTTGGAATGGTTCATATTCTAGATATGTTTTGGTACATTATATACATAATGAAAAAAGATGTTAGTAGGTGTAGTAGCACACAATGGCTATGCAAGTTTCTAAATGAGAAGGGCTGAATTTGACCAATTGCTATAATAAGGAAATAAGGACAGATAAAATCCTTTTCAACATAAGGGATGATACACATGTTCCGTAATTAATGGATGGAGAGGGGAGCAGGCCGCTCTAGACAAAATTTATGATTTTCCAAAATAACAATGATTAGAGCGGCTAGGGATAAAGCATCCTTAGAATGATGACGTAACATGAACGTCTTAAAAGTTACTGACTGAATAAATTTTCATTTACAGGATGAAGAAATAAAAGAAGTGATCGTCAATTCGTTTGTATTATTCTTCGGTGAACAAGCAAGATCACCAATTGATGTTGTTTACCAGGTGATGGTTTATTCTGAAGTTAACAACGACGTTATTGAAACGTTAGAAAAACGTAAAATGGATGTTGAAAAGATCTTATAAATTGTAACGCGTTTTCAAAATTAACTTTGAAGACATTGTTTTCTTTGACCCAATGATGACCATTAGGGTTTTGTATACTTAGTGAAATCTTGAATAACTGAAATCATAGGTTGGTAGTTCGATGAAAACGCTCAGTTATTGAGATAAACTTTTGCACTTTTAGGTGAAAATTCCATCATTTTGACCATTTTTGATGATTTTATCAAGGATATTAAAGAGCCATTTTATTGATTGATTTTAATGATTTTCTAAATTTTTGACTGGACCCACTCCTGTAAATTAGGTGTTCATCTAGGGTTCCAGGCTTCCAGACCTTAAAAGTGACCTTTCCGGTTGTTGACTCACATGTACGATACGAAAAACCATTTTATTTTAGGATTGGTCACAAGTTGAATATAACGGTGGTTGTCCTGTGACCTTTGCCCTTCCTGGTGCTGTCTCAAAATATGGCGATGTTTGTTTAAGAAAGAAACATGGAAGGTAACTTTATTATTATTATTATTGTTTTATTTAATACTTTTTAGCCATGTAAGATTTGTAGGTCGGATCAAAAGCTATCTAATTATGACACACGATATTAATATATTTAAAAATCCATTCTAAACCCAAACTAGATTGTTCCAAAACTCGATTATTCTTCTGAACATTATGGACAATTCTACAGATAGGAACCTTTCTTTGAGGATAACTATATTCTCTAGAGGATACACGTTGTTGTTTGGACGTTGTTTGGACGTTGTATGGATGTTGAAATGTCGTCTTTTAAATAACTAATGCTGGATTCTTACAGGTTCTGCATATCATTAAGCGGTTAGTAGTTTTCGTAATATTTTGGTGAAACAAAATTTTCCCAAAATTATTTTTTCTGTTGCTTTTTTACTGCAATATTCGCCATTGAAGAATAAGAATGAGTAACTTTCTAGAAGACATCTTTCATATCTCTTTTAATTTATCCACTCTTTATTTTATTTTACATAAATGCTAAAACTCTTAGAAACAAAGGCTAAGAGGGTTCAATATTTCACAACTCCAAATTAATTTCAAACTCGAGATTTACTTCACGCAACTCTTATTTCACGCAACTCAAAATTTATTTTCACACAATTTTAAAATAAATAGTTATCGGGTCTGCAAAATAAACCTTTTTTATACCCTGTCCTTAAATTTAATGTTGCTGTTCCTTGTTCTTTTGTATTATCCCATCTTTTGTTATCCTCAAGAACTTTTCTTGTGCAAGTGTGTAAATACATTAGACGGTAGATCACATCCGCCAAGCTTTAAAGTAAAAATAAGAAAACAGTATGCATACTTTTGTTACTGATTTAGCCAAGCCAGCCTTTATATTAACAACTAAAATAAAACTTCTCGGCTAAGTAAAGGCTTTTTTTTTTCTTTCCAAAAAGAGTGCATTTTGCTGGTACCGAAACCGCTACACTTTGGCGTGGATTCATCAGCGGTGCTATACAGTCAGGTGAGCGGGCGGCAGACGAGATCCTCGTGCAGCTTGATAGTGCTTACACGACAACAGATGACGTCACCTGGGATGATATCGTACTCCCGGGCGCATTGAATCATCAGCGGAATGCGTATTATTCTTTGAACGGATTGTTGTTGTCAGGGGTAACGGCTGCTGTCGGTATTCTAAGCTTCGTTCTGTTTAGGGTTTTTAATCAATAAATGCGTACACTGCTTTATAAGCATATATATGTGCTGATATTCTGAAATAAGGAAACAAATATCCGCGTCCTTTTGTGTACAACGAGATACAAAGACCGCTATATACAGGGTAATATTAGAAGTGAACTCAAACTTTTAAAAATTTTCTAACTCAAGTTCTGTTAGGGGAACTGTATCTCTAATGTTAATTTAATTTAATTTTTTATAACAAAGAGTAACCTTGTAGCGTTTATATAAAATATAATTTCAGTTCAGGGGCTAACATAAAATATAAAAAGTTTTTGATCACTTTAATTTTTTTCATATACCCTGTATATAATTTTTTCTTATTTCAGAATATCCCCAATTGTGTTCAAATGTTTTTTGTTATCTAGCACGTTTGATGCTTACTAAATAAAGAAGGTAGCTTATTAGCTTAGGTATAACAAAATTGTTATATAAAAAGCATGATTTTTTTATTACAGGGGGAAAAGGTTTTATACACATAACTACACATAATATGTAACTGAAATACATACATTTGTAAAATTTAAATCAAAATCAAATGTAATCAAATCTTTTATCAGTTATAATGTAATCAGTGATAACGAATACAACGTTGTTTCAACGTTCAGACAATGTCTATTATAACGTTATACACAAGGACATTGTTGGATTTTAATGATAAATTTGTTGACTAGGGTTTAGTGATTAATTTAATGCTTAGTTTTATCAACATTGAAAAACAAATACACAAGAAATGTTTTGTAAGTAGATTTAGTTTAAATTAATTTTTTATATAATATATGCTATTAGAAGAATCTAATCTTATCTCGTTAAGAGTATTACCGTTGGGTGAGATAGACTTTATTGTCATTTTGAATTATAATTTCCGCAATAACGTGACGTTATTTAAAGTTCTAAAATCGTTTGAAATTCGCATGGTATTTGCTTAAAATAAGGAAGTATGTTAAAATCAAGGAAAAGGATTTTGCTGCCATCTTGACAGGACATTTATTTTTAATAGGTGAAAACCAGAGAAACCTCAATTCCTGGGCACTACTTCTATTTAACGAGCGTACATATTTCAACCGCGCGTAATTAGCTCGCGTACAAATTTCGGAAGGCGCAGCGAGAGGAAGCCACGCTCAGTATCCCGCCCTCCCATTTTTTCCGTGCCGCCCTGAGAAGAAGCGCCATGGAGTCGAGGGTGAAAAAGAGAGGTATATATATATAGGGAAAATAAAGCCTTAATATATCAAACGGTCGAAAAAATTGTTTTTTACTTTTTAAATTAAAAAGGTCAAAATAACAACTTGGTAGTGCAGTTACAATAAAAATAATGACACATATACTATATACAAATTATAAATAAAAAATAATAAGCACTCATTCGGACAGTTGAATTTTGTGGCGAATAGTAATTTTGTCCGATAATAATTTTGTCCGAATTGTGTCAGTATTTTAGATTTTAATTCTTTTTACAGGTCTCAAAATTAATAAATATAAGGGTAGGTAACTTATTTGAAAGTGAAGGGAACAGAATGTTCAGTGACTCAAAAGGTGATTTAAAAAAAACTGAAGAAAACAAGTGCGGAAAAAGTTACACAAAAGTGGAGAGCGATGGACTTGAAGTTTCGCCGGTCCCTATAAATAATCACTGCAAACTACAATTTTATGAACACTCAAATGTTGTTTTTTTCCCATTAGAAATTGATAGCCAGGGAATTGCTACACAGCTAACACACGACCATATTATCTGTACACGGCGAGAATACGAGTCGCATATCAAGTTGATTTGGCGTTAATTGACAGTTGTGTGCTCGCCGTGTACAAAAGTGGATCTAGGTAAGGTTGTTCAACTAGAGGGAGTGGGCAAGTAAACTAAATTTTAGTTTTTTAATTAAATATATAAGTATGCTGTGAGGGCGACTCCATGTCTTCAATAGTTGCCTTCATACTTTTAGCAGTTTTAGTTGAGCATACCCCTTAGATCCGCCACTGAGATAGAAAAAAATAAAATTTCTATTGCTCTAAATTTAATCCATGAAAATATAAAAACGTTTATCATGTCAATGTTGTTTCAGCATTCTCCGCAATATAAAGTTTAACATGTTGTTGGCGCGTTACCGTGGAAGAGAGGTTTTTTATGGAACGGCATACATTGTTGGGTGCCGTTTCAAAATAAAACACTCCTCCACTACGAAAAACTAGAGACGGCTTCACCGATTTGGCCACTTTGACATGTGGCTGGTAACTTCTCGTTTTTACCAGCTCGCCATCGCAGTGAAGAATCCAATTTAGCACGTGTTGAGGAGTGTCACAAGTTTTTGTTTTGCAGGCACATAGACGTCGTTTTGATATTTTATCAACAGTATTTTAATGTTCAAATAACGTACAAGACATCGTTCATACAACGTCCATACGTTCTGCTAGGAATACAAATTGAGAAAAATTCGCTGCATGTTATAATGGTATTGCTAAATGTAAAAGAATCTGATTGTATTTAACATCGCGTTCATACAGCGTCCCCAACAACACTGGGTAACCACAAATACTGTAATGAAAGTTGAAGAAAGATTGATTGATTGCATTGACCATCGGGTACCAACGTTCGTACAACGTCCATGCAATGTTCTGATAAGTATATTACTTGAAAAAAACGTTTCACCAAACACAATGAAACATCCTATTGTTGATCAAGTACCAACGTTCAAACAACGCTCATACAACGTTACGTTCAGAGGCCACTTCAAGAAGTCTTTTCGCCATACATACAATGAAAGTCGAAGAAAGATTTACTGTTGATCAGATGCTATCGTCCATATAACATCCATACAACATTGCGAAGGATTTAGTTGAAGAAATACTACATTGATTGTTTTTTTCAGGTACCAACGTTTATACATCTATGCAACGTCCATTCAACGTTCTGTTAGGGACACTACTTTAAAGAAGCTTTTCACCACACGCACACGGTGATAGTCGAAGAAAGATTTCAAGATCGGGTGAGATGAAATTGCTTTACTTTGGATCAGGTACATACATACAACGTCCATACAACATCTTGTTAGGAGCAAGTTTCACCCCACCCCGCACCTAATGAAAATTGAAGATTTCCCAAGATCAGGTGAGAAGAAGTTTCTTAGCACTACTACTGTTGTTGTTGGTTTCGTTGTCTTCATGTTCCTTCTTCTTCTTCTTTGATAGTCTCAAGAGTTGATGATACAGTGTGAACAAAAACAAATCGACGAATTCGACGAGTGTCAACACACTGGCGCCCAACATCAATCCCAACTGACCACCAACATCACCTGTAAGTGGAATGAATAAATTTATTTTATTTTATTAAATTTATTCGCTTTATTTAAGTAAAAAAATAACACAATTTGTTTTTATAAAAGCTTTTCGGCTTAAGCCATCTTCAGTTTTTTAGCAGCAATATTTACAAATTTTTGTTGTTTTGTTTTAAAGAATTTTCAGTATGAACCAAGGGTTTTTTGGGGGCAAATTGACACTCTTTGGACTATCAGGCTATTTGGTAACAGCATACTGCTCCCTGGTGTATGAATCGCATAGCTCCTAAGTTTCCACCCAGGGTTACAGAAACATAAAAGTTTCAGTACTGATCAGTGGATTGTCGCATCTAATATTTAAAACATTTTTAACATTCCCTGGCGTATGAGTTGAAGATCTCCTAGGTTTTTACCCAGGGTTACAGAACCATAAAAGTTTGGGTACTAATCAGCAAATTGTGGCATCTAATATTTTAAAGAAATTTTAACATTTGTCACGATGAAAAGAATTCCTTTAACATGCCTTTTTAGCAATCGCTCGCGCACGCACGGCCGTCTAATGTCAGTTATAGAGTAAATGTTTAAATGAGCGCCCCTGGAGCTTATTAAATTTTCAGACTTGATCTTGACAACAAAAGTTAAAAAACCGCCTTATGCTAAGTATGTGTTGCTTGATATTAGACTTACCAACAAGTTTGTAAAAGTCATAACTAGGTTCCTGTTTCACGTTTTCTTCTTTCATTTCTTGATAAAAGAATTGAACAACCACGATATTTTCTCTGAAACGAAAGGAAAGACAATGGCGTTCAATTAACGTTCATATGACCTTCTAGAAAGACGTACACTGTATAGATAGCATGGGTGGATAGCGACTTTATGAAAAGTGTGTAACCGCGGGAAAATTGATAAATTTTAGGATGTTTTACACGGTTGCTGTAAGGCCCTAGATAGATTATAACTAGTCATTTGCTTTAATATGCGTAAGACATCTTAACAATTATCTGTCCTGCGCGACGGTAAAGATAATAACTAGACTGGATGCGTATTGTTTATAGAATGGACTTGGTCAAATCTAGGCTCTGTACTTATAGATAATTTTTAAAGCATCTTAAAAACACGGCTCTTAGTGTAGTGGTTGCTGTTGTCCTTTGTTTTGACTGAATAGTTCAAAGAAACCTCCACACTAAAGTTTTCCGTACGGAAGTCTGTTAACTAAATTTGGTTGAACTGAGGCATATTTTGTGTCTCTTTTGTCGTTTTCCAAACTCGTCTTAAAAACTTACAAACGGAAAACTTTAGTGTGGAATTGTATTAAACGACCTCCTGTGGAATGCGTAGGACAAATTAGGACAAAAGACAAATTAAAGAAACTCACTCGATATACTTTCTCAATTGGCTGGAATCCATTTTCTTTTTTAACTCGTTTATATAAGTACTACCGTGCCGAGCAAGACCAGTGCCTATGGGCGGATTTGACAGGAAACGCCCGTACGACAGGGCGGTGGTGTATTGCAACGACTCGCAATCGACGGGACAAGAGCCACTTGTTTTCCGGTCAAAATCGTCTGTAAGGAATAAATAAAGCCGGTTTGTTATAATCGGAAATGAAAATAAAGTGACTGTGTGCTAATATTATGTTATTCACTTAGGCTAGACACGTTATAACAAAACTATCCGTCTAGTACACGCTTATATCATTGACGTTGTTGATGTCAAATCAACATTCATTGTGTGGACGTTGCTTGGACGTTGAAATGACGTTGTCTGTCAGTTGATAAGTAGCCAGGACCAGCTAAGAAACTAATGATGTAGTTCGATTAATATATATCATTGACGTTGTCTGTCAGTTTATAAGTAGCCAGGACTAGCTAAGACACTAAACTGAAGTTTTATCAAAAATGAATCTCAAAGACACATATGCATTGTAAATGATGTAGTTCGATTTAAAGGAGTCGATTTATTGTTTTGAAAGATAGATAGTCATTGATCGTCCACATTACGTTGTTTAGACGTTAAAATGTGTACAGGCTAGTTGTTTACAATAGTGTACGTTGTATCGAAAACATTTGTTTACTGCCGGTGGAGGGAGGGTAGCACCCTTAAAAAAAAAGACTGGTATGTACCAACCGAGGCAAGAAAACCATACACTTAGAGAGGAGACATTTTTTTTTGCTTTGATACAATTTGACTGCAAAATATTTAAAAATGATAAACCTTTAATGGAACAATTGAAAAATATACATAAGTGCCTGTTATACCCAATAAATAAATTTTTGAGATTATTTTCTGCAAAATATTTAAAAATTATAAACCTTTAATGGGACAATTGAAAAATATACGTAAAAAGTACTTACGGACTGTTTGTAAGAGACAGTTGATTGTTTGATTCAACGAACAGTACGGATTATGTAATGGTTCTAAAAAAGTCGAACAAAATTTGTTAAGTTGAATATGTTGTTTGAATGAAAAGACTCTTTTTTTAATTTTTGC
>JAUKWF010000310.1:0-13209 GCA_032356525.1 Eutonina indicans
AGTTAATGATTTTTTAATCATAGCTTACTGTCCTCCTGAAATTTTGCTACACGTCTGAATCCAACTCCTGGTGTATGGGTTTTGTGAAGATCAATGACTTTTTAATCAATTACAGATTACTTCCCCTCCTCTCCCAAATATACGGTAAGCAGATGTTGTTGGATCTACCACATTGGTAGGTTCTCCCAATCAGGATCTAAAATAATGAAAAAGAAAAGTAAGAAGAGGACGGTGGCTTCGAGCAAACTCTTTCCATATGCAAATCAAATAAATTTTTCAATTCCTATCTGTTTCTATAGACTTTGGCGGGGATCAAGAAAGGGGATTTTAGGAAGAGAGAAAACCGTGATAAATAAGTCAATGCGCAATGTGTAAATAAAGCCTAAACATTTGTATGTGCAGATTGTGTCGGTGTGTCTTCAGTTTTAGATGTGAGTGGTGTTTTCTCTTGCAGTTGAAAGTTGACTTTACGTTTTACTTTTGTCCGCCAACCTTTCCGTACGATGAAAATGAGCGCGTCACAAAAACACTTTCCGAGTATAAACAAAAACAAAATGTCATCGACCACGTCCGCTTTGTGATGTGTTCCGACGTAAACTGTGCTCAGTACCGGATAGTAAATCATATACGGAAAACTGCACAATAAATAAGAAGCCATAAAAGAAACACACAGTGCTTTTTCTTGCAGCTGTAAGCGTAGCAAGCGAGTATTTGTCAAATTACTCTTTACATTATTGCATTGATCGTTTGAAGATTTTGTTCCACCGTGTTTAGTTCGCCACGTGCATTTCAAAACCATAAACAGAAGCGGTATCTGTAAACAGGTAATCGTCAATAACATTAAAGACACGATATTTAAAAATCGTGCGTAACCGTGTCTGTCTGTTTTTACGGCAGCTGGTGACAAAGAAACCACCCAAGCAAAACCGACCAATAGCGTGCAGATAATGCGACCTCGTGATCTCAATACTTGCGGATTGTCGTGGAATGAATTCACCAGATAAGTGACCACAATTAAAAGAATATGAACACTGGATGAAATCAAACAAAATGTTACAATGTACGATTCGAAGTGAAGCCAGTAGCGCGGTAGATTTGGTCCCAGGAAAATAAACAGAGCTTCTTTGGTGATTGTTGTGGCGCCAGTCAAAATATTTGAACCGAACAAACTAATCATCATTATTTGGCTAGCTGTTGAGGTCAAACAGAATGACTTTTGACATATGACCTTTAAAACGCACGACAAGTTCAATACGGTTCCAAAAAAACCAACAATGGCGGATACTAGGACCACAAATTGTCCGAGAGCATCCAGTCTTTTGAATTCATAATTCATATTCGCGAGCACGAAAATCCTCCAAATTTCTAGAAAACCAAGTGTTTATCTTTGCACGTCAACATATTAATTCATTTAAAAGGAAATATTTCCATAACGATAATTTGTCAAATCTTCCTTCAAAGTAAATCCCTCAAATTGTGAATGGTCTCGTTTTTTCTTGCTACTTCTACTTTAATAGCACACAAAAGCTGATCCCGTGTTATCAATTTTTAACTTTGACTTGAGCTAGCTAGAAAGAAACAAGAAAAAAAACATATATAGTATAAAGGCTGTGTCACACACACGACATCAAGAGTCACAACGGTAGAGGGTTATCTACATGTCACGGCACACACAATTTAGATGAAAAAACATTCCATCACACTGATTTAAATTTCTGACACACACGACAAGATTCAAAAAACAATATAAACATAACATCAACAAATTAATTCTAATTTTTTCTTTCATTCATTCCGCCTTGTTAATCCTTGATCAAACCCCCTTAATAAGAAAGCCCTCGACTTACACAATCATGGAAAATGAGAGAGGAAGAGAGAGAGAAAGTAAATGATGATACATTTATACAAAATGTTGGCACGCGAAAACAATAACAAACATTTGCTTACTTCCGCACCTTCTAACCACCATCAAAGTATAAAGTCGCGATCGAAATACATCAGGAGTAAAACCTTTCTTTTTTTTTACTTTTGCGTGAATACAACCATAGATTGTGAGATTTTTGTCTTGAATGAAATTTTAATAAAGAATTACAAGTTTTTAAGGAAATAATGAAATTGTCAATAATGTTCTTTATAGTCGGAAACGAAAGAAACAATTTTCATTGATATAAATACATATAAATTCATGATTCTTATTATATGGCATATATATATATATATGCAACTCAATAAAAAAAGGAAAAATGCTATTACTTTTGGACAGTTACAGTGATGCAAAGTCATTTGCAACGAAGGACCCTGTTTACCCGTTGAGAAATTGTTTCCAATCGTTGTATAAACACAGTAAACCGCCGTGAAAATCTTTATAAGAAAGCTCACAGTGAAGGAGTATTTTCATTAAGAGAACGGGTTAACGTTACCATCACGTTTCATCGAAAGAAAATACTCCACCTCCTGGTGATTTGAATCAATAAACCTATACTGGTTAGCTCAGTTAAAAGAGTCCCTGTTAGAACAACCTAGTAGAAAATGGTTCTTATAAAAAACTAATAAAAAGGTAGCGATTTATTTGAAACCATAGTTCATCCCCAGGCCCTCACATGATAGTTATTTCAACGTACAATCAACATCATTGTATGAACGTTATCTAAAATATGTTCATATGCAATAACGTTTGTGTTAAAACAATTCTTATCCAAAACAGAAGACTGTTTATATGGTTTACTGTGTGTAATAAAAGCACTTTGATTATTTAACCCTTTCATTGGCGTTGAGTACATACGGAATCGGGAAATTTTATGGTCCGGGACTCCTAGGTAGACACCTAGGGATGAGCTCCGCGATCCATGCATCAGGGAGCGACTGCCTGGTAACAAATATTATAAACTGTATCCAAAAATTGTTTTAATTTTTATATTTCAAAACAAAAATTAGCAAAGAAAGGGTTAAAACTTGGACGGAAAAACGTGTGACACTGGAGGGCGGGTAATTAACTGTTGATCTACGGATCCATCCTCAAGGGCGGATAAAGGAATTTATTTTACCCCCTGGCTCATCTGAAAGTGACCTATTTTCTTCGGCAATAACACAGATATGGTCATATACTCAACTCATATATTCAACACATTACAACCACTTTTACCCGTGCTTGAGCAGAATTATGAACCTCATTTGCTTTTGACGAATAGCAGAAAGACCAGCTACATAAAATATATATCTCTAAATATTCTCTTTGGTTAAAATACTTCTGATTAATTTCTTTCCCTCGCTGTTGAAGTTTTGGCAGAACATTGATCTTCGTCATAATTAATAAAATAAACTATAACTTTATTTACAGCGTGCGAACGTCTGGACCTGTAAATCCCTGTTTGGAAAACCAGAACCTACAAAAGCAGCCAACGAACCACTTCCTACAAAATATGTGTTCGGCAGGCATGTTGTCGCTGGAAAATCGCACGTGTTCTACACAACATTACTTGCCAGAAATTTCGATGTGTTCGGCAAAAAAATAATGTCTGCTGGAAATTCCTTATGTTCTCTGCGCCATTATTTTGTTGTTTTACAAAATAGGTGTTCGGCAATCTATTTTAAGAATCTAGCTGGAAATGGTGACGTCATCTGCAGCACAGCGCTATTTTTTAATTGCCGAGCACATATTTTGTCTTTGCTGCAGTTTTAGTATTTGTTCGGCACAAAACACATTTTGTAGAAAGTAACTCGTTGGCTGCTTCTGCGAATAGCAAGCTAGTCTAACTACCAAGATTGAACAGCTTGAATATACGAACCTTTTGGTATATATGGATTGACAAAACTAATTAAAGTGTTGGAAAAAAGGGTTTTTTCAAAAGGGGCAACTTTATCTAACAAAATAAAAATGATACATTAATCTGCTAGGTCAGTTTTATCTAAATATTTTAATTTTTTTTTCAAATACCATTAGACTAAATTAGCAAAAACCTTTTGTTTTAAATAGTAGCGTCTTGACAATATATATTTTCTTCTTTCTTTCATACCGATGTTGTTGTTTATTTATTATATGGAAATAAAAATGAAAAAAATATATAAATTTGAGAAATAAGTAAAGAAAGGAGGAATGAAGGATGAATTACGAAGAAGTTATAGAGATGGAAATTAATCTTTTTCTTCCCTTTTTAGACTAGAATTAAACACCATTTTAGCGCTTTTGTTTCACTAAAAAGGAAAACTTTTTTGAATTCTTTGGATTTAATATACAGACTAATCACTGTCCCTAAAACACTAAACTAACCCAATGGCGGATCTAGAAGGTCCTTGCGTCGGATCTAAAATGAGTGCAAAATTTTAAGAGGTGAAAAATGAAAAATAGCCACATGGCTCTAAACGGTAGCAGCAATTTTTTTTTAATTTTGAAAAACTTTTAATGCCCGCCTCGCGTGAAGAAAAAGTATACACTTAGGTCCTAGGCAGAAATGGCTTTTTGAAGGTAGGAAGAGTAGTACCACGGCAAAACTAATACGGTCTCCGCTTTTAGCTGCAACCGTAATAATATATCACTTATTCATATAAAACTTTATCATGAATGCTTTTTTAATCTCCACCTGAATGTATAACCCGTCTTTACTGGTACAGTGGAATCTCTCTATCTCGACTACTCTATGTCGAACTTCTCTCTAATCTCGAACAAAAAGCTTGAACATTTGTGTACTATCTAAGCTATTTTGATCTCTTTATCTCGAACAGATTTTTTAGGCTCTTATTGCGAGTTGTGAGTTGTGTGTATCCAAACCAAAATATCTTTTTAAACGGCAGAACCATTTACGCGTTTCAAAACTTCCTTGAATGAATTTCCTTGAGTGAATTTCCTTGAGTGAATTTTGAGCACTCAGTACTAACTAGATTTGTGACTTATGTCACATTTTGAAAAACCTGGTTTTTCTTGGCTTGAGAACGAAGAGAGGCTTACTATAGTTAAAAGCTCTTGTTGAGAAATGTAAGGATTAGAAAAAGGCTTAAAAGAATTATGAATCAGATAAGCTAGGATATCTCTTATGTATTATATTTATCAAGAAGACGCAGACTTTAAACTTTCCTGTTTCAAGACAAACCGGAACGTTTTATCTACTAACAAGAGCCAAATGGCGCAAACACGGTTGCAACGGTGACGGAATAAATATGATAAATTGTATCAAAGAGCTCTGTAAAATTACAGGAGAAGTGTAAACCGTAATTTAAAGGTCATTAAGAAAAAAGAGTACTTTTTTGTTTACAGAGACTTCCGTGTGACGTTATTACGTAATTGTATTATGTGTTATTAAAATATGACTTCCAGAACCCCCTTGGATTTTAAACACGGTGCAACCGTGATTAAGCCACCCGAATGTGCAACGGATGTGTCAATTGAACATTCAAATCGCTATACGAACGTTAATAAAACTTTCAAATCACGACCATGATGTACGAGAACACATGGAAGTCCACGATAAGACTGATTTACAAAGTAAGTCTCTGTATGAACGTTATTTGAACTTTCAAATCACGACCATGATGTACGAGATCAAATCAAAGTCCACGAAAAGACTGATTTACAAAGTAAGTCGCTGTATGAACGTTATTTGATCAAATTTCTTTTTTTAGTCCATTTAGGACCTAAGAGTTCCAAAAGATATTGCATGGCCATTTTTTAATACGTTCGAATCATGGTTATGTATGCAAAAAAGAAATACAACTAAACATATGACTATGAATGGCTTGCAAAGAATGTTGTATGACAAGACGGTCTAATTTTGACTAAGAATTATGTGACAAGATGGTGCTGTAAGGTACAACAATCATATGTAACATTAATTCCAATTCTTCTCACGAAATTTGCCGAAAATAAGATGTGACATTCCACGCAAAAAGGGAATCTCACATGAGCACTCGTCGCATGAGCGATCACATGAGCGGTGCGTATCGTGTAAAATAGAATATATAGCAAAGAGGTGGAGAGAGGTGGAGAGTAACTTATTTTTATATTAGCTCGAAAATGTTGTATGTAAAGAAGTCAACCCTTTGGTTTCAGGAGCAGATCCAGACCACTGCTCATGCTGCTCAAGCAGGGGTGAAATTGAGAGTGAAGTGCTTATTATATCGCTATTTCTATATTATTGCAGATAGAAATTACAGATTTGAGCAGGGGTAAAAATAAATTCGGTATCCGTTCCTGAGTTTTATTTGTCATTATGTCCGTAAAATAACACAAGCAATATATTGTAAACCAGCTTTCAAATTCATACCATACATACCCTTTGAAATAAGTTTTTGAACAAATCCCATTTTTATTTTTTTCTTCTCCACTGGTTTACTTTGATTACTTGCTAAGTCACATACCTTGTAACCTGATTATCTCATTATATCATTATAATACTAATTAATCATTAAGAACCTATTATAATTAATATTTGATGATTTTGCTCATAATGTTAATAAGAAAAAACCTGGTTCAACACACATATAAATATTATAATAACCTTTGCGTTTCATTTGTCCTAATAATAAAAAGCCATACCCAGCAGGCTCGGATCAAGTGTTTACAATAGGTTTACAGTTGCAAACATTCACAAAATGAAATTATAATTAATAATTATCCCCAATAAATTTATGGTGAAATTTTGTTTATTACAGGGTTTATATATACAGGGTGAACGGAAAAAACTGGACAAAAAAATCATAACATAAAAATCATTTAATTTATGCTAAAGTGACTATTTTACTAAAAGTATAACTCATGATGTCATTTTGCGTGACCGAGCGAGCGAAACGAGCGAGGGAGAGCGTCTCTTTACCCAGAAAAAAAAAACTACTTTTAGGAAATTTTTTTTGTATACGGGTGTGAAAACGAAAGTGATGAGCAAATCCGAGAGTGAAAACGAAAGTGATGAGCAAATCCGAGAGTGAGCAAGAAAATTAAGACAGGCGAGTGAGCAAAAATAAGAGCAAGGTTTCGAATTGGTTTCGAATTGGCTGTAATTTTGAAACTATAATAATAGCCGTATTTTCCTTACTTTTTATATATTTTTATTGGCGGATGAATGGATTTAATTGAAACTTTAGACAAAGGATTTTTGTTATGTAAGCTATCACGTGACGTAAAAAATGTGGGATTTTTCTTGATGACGTCACGATTTGGGTAATTTTTGGTACTGAATTAAAAATAATCCTTTATATCTTTTGCTTGGGTGGACGGGATTTTAATGAAATTTTGCACAAACAAACTTCATTATAAAAGTTTTTATTTAGAAAAATAATTTTTTTTTTAAGACGTCACGATTTGGGTAATTTTTGGTACTGAAAAACAATTCTTCATATCTTTTGATTGGGTGAATGGATTTTAAAGAAAATTTTCGTAAAGGATCTTTGTTATGTAAGCTATCACGTGAGGTAAAAATTTTTCTTGATTGCGTCACAGTTTGGTCAATTTTTGGTAGCTAAGGGGATCAGATTTGAATTTATCAGCTTAATAAAACTTTGCTGGAAACAGAGAATAGTGCACTCAAGTGTGTAACTAGTCACGCGAAACCCCTTTTATATTGATTCTATTAGATTGTATATCACAATAATGACGAATACCACTGACGACTTCTATTGGTCAGAAGAAGATTATAGACAATCTTTACTTTCTACTTACCCAAGGAGGTAGATGGGCGCTCCTGTTCTCTTTCCCACATTTTGTTTTCGACGCACTTTAAAATTAGTTTTTCAGTCATGTCTGATGAGTTTTGAGGAAGAAATCAAAAGATAGAGCATTTCAACACAAATATCACAAAAAAGAAGCTTGTTACTACGACTTTTTTCAACGTTGCCATACAAGGGAGAGGAGGGAATTGACTGCGTAAAATAAGTTTCGAGTTGCGTGAAATGAATTTCGAGCTGCGTGAAATGGATTTCGAGTTGCGTGAAATGGATTTGGAGTTGTGCAATATTGAACCCTCTCAGCCTTCGTAGTATTCCAATTACTTTAATATTTTTTCCTATGCTGTGTTTTAACAATTCTACCTTCTTTTGCTGCTTTAACTCATTGTCCTGAATTTAAAAGTTTTTGATCAAGATTCTAGAAAAGCTCAAAGTGGCTCAGTTGACAGCTCATTAACTGATATTTCTTTCTTCTATAGTAACGTGATTTACCTAAATCAATCATGACAATCATAGGAAGAAACCAATTCAGTTCATTAACCATATTCTTATATTATAATAAGGATTATTTACTACTTAAGACTAAGATAAAGAAATAGATTACAAGGTCATAAGGAAATTCTGACCAAGAAACTACAAAGCTTCTAAGTATGTGTTATATAGTAAAAACTGACTATCAAGTAATTATACATCAGTCTGATTTATAATGGTGAGGTATTAAGACATGATCCAGGTTTAGCATTTATCACAATACAATTCATCAATCAATTAAATTCTTTTATTTCTAAGAAAATATTCAAATTGTTCAAGGTTGATTAAAAGTCGATATAAAAGTACTTTTATATATATGCTTTATATTATGTTCATATATATGATGGAGTCGTCGGTTTCATCGATCTCTATTACCAAACACACTGCTAGAGTGAGAGCCACTCAGCTAGGGCCCTCGAAAATCGCTAATACGTTTTTCTACCCACCTCCGAGGTAGTCTCAGGGCCCTTCTCTTTACTTATTTTTACCTTTAAAATAGTGGCTCAGACGGCCT
The DNA here is from genome assembly GCA_032356525.1 of Eutonina indicans. Taxonomy (NCBI): domain Eukaryota; kingdom Metazoa; phylum Cnidaria; class Hydrozoa; order Leptothecata; family Eirenidae; genus Eutonina; species Eutonina indicans. The sequence goes on from JAUKWF010000310.1 coordinate 8,696, forward strand.
GACGGTCCTTCTGCTTAATATATATTTCCTGGCCATCTATCATTTAATCTTAATACGACATTAAGCCCCCCCCCCCCGCCCTCTCACAAAGAGTGATAACTGACAAAACAAATAAAAGAAATATCATTTTTTTTCTCGGCATTTCCCAATTACTTAAACACTATAGTATTTACATCTGTCCTCAGATTAGTACTAGTAATGTTTCACTTAGGCAAAAATAATTGAATAATTTGAAAACCAGTGAGGCGGATCCACACCTCTGCCCATGCTGATCACGCTGGAGTAAAAATGGCTGTGGCACATTTATTATCATCGCCTCTTTGTTATTGCAGATAAAAATTCTATGACTTTCAGCTTTGAGCAGGGATAAATTAAAATCCTATATCCGCCCCTGAAAACAGCTAATTGTCATATTTCTTTATACTAGTAACTTGATTTATCTAGAAATCAATTATACAAAAGATATCAGCAGTTAATTAGCCATTCTTATATGAAAGAAAGAAAATCTGTTGCTCACAATAAGATTATTTAATACCTTGAATAGAAAAAATCAACAGATAGATAATTAAAATAAATAATGAGGAAATTTCGACCAAGACAATGTCAAAGATCTATATTTCATAGCCAAAAGTGACTAGGAGTAATGAGTAATTAATAATCATACACACCACTGGGGCTATATTCATTTTAATAACAAAGTCGTGTTAACTGAATTCTGTCAGAGTTCTCAGTTTAGCAAACATGGCTTCAAAAAGAGCAAACACAGGTAGCAGAAGCACAAATGAAGTTGCTCCAAAAATACCAAGGAAGAATGAACCTGGTCACAAACAACAACAACAACCTACATATAGAAGAAACTCGTTAAAAGTAGTAGGAAATATACCAATTGTTGCATCTTCTTTAGACGGTCCTAAACAAGTATTTGAGAAATATCTTTTAAATAGGTCAAATGGCGAAGACGTATACCATAAGATCGAGTGTATATACTATGATAGCGGAAATTCAACGTTTGAAAAATTCAAAAATAAGTACAGTCCTGTTGGTGATGACAAAAAAATTAGTTATATATTCGACATAAAGAATCGGTTTCGTCGTATACGGATTTCTGTATTTGTAGAAAAAGAAAAAGACGGAAACGTTGTCATAAACGATAAAACAGTTTTTGAAATGAAAACGGATGGTTCTCAGAAACTGAATACATACGACATAATTTGTCCTAAAAAAGGAAATAGGACGATAAGGGCTTCGTTATCAAGTCCTGGCGATTCTAAGAGTCTAGAGGAAGAATTTGGAATTTACTTAAATGCAATTGAAGATGCAATCAAGAACCCAGAAGATCAAGAAAACGATGAAACTGAAGTGACGAAACCACAGGATGCAACACTACCTCGTGGCTTCGCTTTAGACAATATGAAGAAAACTGAACGAACAAACCATAAGTTTTACGGAACTACTAAGATCAAACTGAAGAAGTCTTTGCATCACCACTTGATGTATACGACTGGAAAAGAAAAAATGGAAATGGAAATGCATTACAAGTTGATCAGCAATGAGTTAGAAGGGGAACTCAATAAATTGAAAAAGAATAATGAAAAGAAGGCACAAAAATATCAAAAAAATAAAATTAATCCGCAAGATGCTAAAAAACTAGCGGAAACGATGATAAGCTGCATTGTAGATATCTACAATAATATTCTTTAATAGAAGAATAATTCACAGTATCTTATAAGGGGATGAACTACACAGGGTGAACGGAAAAACCGGGCAAAAAATCCAAACATGAAAAATCATTTAATTTATTCTAACAACGAGTTTATACTGTAGTGTTTTATTTGTACCATAGCAAATGGCAAATCTAAAAGGTGATTAAATTTCGATTGTTATCTTCTGACCAATAGAAGTCGTCGGCGGTATTCGTCATTATTGTGATATCCAATCAGAAAGAATGACATCATGAGTTATACTTTTCTTAAAATAGTCGTTTTAGCATAAATTAAATGATTTTTATGTTATGATTTTTTTGTCCAGTTTTTTCCGTTCACCCTGTATATTGAGCAAGATTTACGTGAAAGTAATGTGATTATCTTAAACTTGTGTGTAGCTAATTTTTTTATGAAAATATGGATCATTTGACTGATCTTAGACACATACTCCCTGGTGCAGGGTTCTTGGAGTTGCTACGGTTTCCTGACCTCTACCGATTGACCGATTGGATCTATAGGCCCATTTTGAGTTGCTGTTATACCGTTTTCTTTTATGCAGAATATGTATAAAAAATATCCACCAAATGAGGTAGATTAAAATCATTATTTTTAACTTTGTGACTTGTATCATTTGAGCAACAGTTTTCTATAATAAACAAGGGGGGGCTACTCAGCTACTCAGTGGTTGATCTAGAGAAGGTGCAAACATTACAAGAGGAGAGCTAACTGTAATTAAAATTTCATTAATTAATTTTGTAGATTGCTCAGTGACATTTTTATGACAGTTTTTATTCTGCCTCCTCTAGTTGAGCAGGGGTGCTGGATTAGCCACGTGTTAGATATAAATCAAATTGTTTAAACCTCTTAGCACTGGGTAGGGCAGAATATGGGAGGGTAAGCGTTCCCCAACATGCAATTTTGGAAAATGTTTTAAAATAAATGCCTTAACATTTTTCAACTTTTATTATTAAAACATATTAAATATGTTAAGATTTATTGGTGTATTCAAGATTTATTGGTCATTTTTCAAAACCGAATTTGAACTGGCCTACAATTTTATGATATTAAGCTAGAAATTAGCGTAGTGTAGGAAAAACTTATAAAATTTAGCAAAAACTTTGATGACGTCATCATTATTTATGTCATCAATTTCCTTCAATTCGTTGATTTGGCGCATTTTTAGAGATCCCGGGAAAATAGGCGCCAGTTTATTCTTCCAGGTATGGAATACGAGAGGTAGAAGCCTTGCAGTGCTTATCAAAATAAACAAAAAATTTGGGGGGTTTATGTGTTTATTATTAATTTAATTTTTTTTTTATTATCAATTAGTATTTTTGTAAACATTTAAAATTATTTATTGATTTGCACAGTGCAAAGGTGGATCTAGAATACCAGGAGGGGAGAAAACAGTTATATATAAATGTTTTTTTGCAGTTTACTCTCCTCCTGTAATTTTCTGGTACTACAATGACAGTGAAAGTTTCAGTGCAGTTGAACCAATAAACTGCGGACTGCATTGAACATCTTTTCAATAGTGAGAGGAGAATAATGAACTGTTACTAAAAAGCCATCATATTAAGTTTAACTTTGTAAAAAATAATAAATGACTTGTCGTTTTAACCCTTGAGCTTCGCTTCGTTTCTATAACACGCCCCTTTTTTTTACGAAATCAAAATTTTGTTAGGAAGAAAGAAAATTGCTTTTGTTCTAAAAAATTACTGTTTTATTATGTCTTTATTTTTATATGTCATAATAATAAAATATTTCTAGCTATAGCAATTATTTTAGTTTTTCACACCAGTATTTTAAGTTTATTAATCAAAAAAAATAGTTGTAGTATTTGTGTATTGTATTTGATTTTTCTACGAAACTTTTTATTCGGAAAGAAAATTATTGTGGGATATGCTATAATGTCTTAAATGATCACGATAAATATTAGTGAGTGTCCAAGAAAAAAACTATACAGAGTATGACAAAAGTACCAGTATATAAAAATTAAGAAGTGATTACAAACTTCTTTACAATAGACCTTATCAAAGCTAAAGATATCGTGATGCATTCTGGTCGTTCGGGGTCTCTATGGACACTTTATTCTTTATCATACAAAGCATACTTTTGGGAATTGCTATTGTTTAATCCCCGATATACTACCAGAATGCATCTTGATAACTGTAGCTTTGATATGGTCTATTCGTTTTCTTACGGAAAAACTGTAATAATGTAATGCAATGTTGTATATTTATAGTGGCTAGTCCAGATAACCCAGACCACTTATAGTGCTGTAATTTGTTTCACTGGAGGCCACTCATCCCGAATAAGCAGTAAGTAGCAATTTTCACCACCGAAATAGCCTCGAGGAGGCGTTGAACTAGGAACCCTTGGCTTCTAGGACCAGCTTGTTAACCACTCGGCCACTCGGCCACGAATCCACTGTATCTTTAATTATAATGTATTGTTTTATAACAATAGTTTTTTATGACAAAAACACAATCTTCAATACTGTCTATTTATAGAATATAATTTGAACATACCAGTAAACCACCCTAAAAAACTACAACAAAAAAGAGAGCGTTGTAACGCAAAAAGTACGGTCATTGTAATTCTGAAACTTTGCAATGTTAATCTTTATCATAAAACCAATCCTTCCAAGGATATATTGTGAAAAAACTTTGTCTGATTAAATTTTATGAGCCAACAAAAAATGCTTATTTTTGCTTCACCCCCCTTAAAATTTCTTTGAACTGGTGTAATTTTTGTTCTAACGGGTCATTAACAATAAAATTTTGTGTGACAATCTGTTGCAAAGTAGGC
>JAUKWF010000311.1:0-13197 GCA_032356525.1 Eutonina indicans
GAGACTCTCTATTGTCTTAATTTTATGATGAAACATTTGTATTGTGTGTATTTCACAAGAAGTCTTTTGTTTCTACTTTTATTTTTAATTCACGGCTGCACCATACTAACTTTTCCTTTCTGAGATTATGGGAAGAAGTAAAATTAGAATGGCAAATTAGATATGGCATCCAAACTACCCCATTAGGTATTTAATTGACCTTTGTAATTCCTTCAAATTTCAGACGTGACACTTGTTGAGCCATTTAGCGAGCCTGTTGAAGAAGTGGACCTTGAGAAACAACAACAGGTGGCGTTCTTCGTCGATATTGAAACTAAGGCAGCTGCCAACGGCAACAACAGGTTGCCACCCATTGCTCGACGGCCAAACAAGAAAAACCGAAGCAGCAACCGGGCCAGGAAGCTGCGCAATGAAGTGGCAGCCGCCCGGAGAGCTGGAGATCTCCAGAGTGCTGTAAGTATAGTTAAATTTCGCAATAAGATCTCCGAAACGTTGTTTGGACGTTCATACCACCCACCACCGGAGTTTATCTTTGAAAACCTGAGAGAGAAGAAGCCTCCCTAACGGAGAGAGTAAGCTAAATACAACAAAATTGACCCAATCGGTAAAATTTTGTAGGCAGGTAGAAACCAGGCTCTTCTTCCCGACTCCCTTCACATTTTACGACCTCTAGATTTATTAAAGATTTATACTTTCAGCTGCCGTGAATCATAAATAATTACGTAATACCACGGAAACGAGGCATGACTTGTTCGCTTTCTCATTATTTATGTCATTATGAAAAGCTGTATCGAAACCTTAAAAATCGGTTAGAAATTATAAGATTCTTATTTTTCTCCTAAAAAACCCAGAAAATCGCCAACACACGCGACAGATGGCAGAGTCGCCACAACAACACGCTCGTGAAAGCTGAGCAAGATCGCCTGGATGCCGAACGACGAGAAGAGGAGAGAGTGCGGCGTAATAATGCTGCTATTGAACGCAGACGCGAGCTGTTGAATAACAGAACCCAGGTATGTAAACCCAACCCTAATGGAGGGAGAGTTTCAGTATTAATCTCTCCTCCACATTGATATACGAGTGAGTTATTCGACCCGTATAGAGTAGTGAAAATGCATCTTTGTCTCATTCAAGCTTATTTACACACGGGAAATATTAAAGATAAAGTAACTAAAAATAAAAGTTTCGCCAAGATGTTTTATATCATATCTGTCCTTTTAAAACCACTTTGATATCGGTCAGATATTCCCTTTAAGCGGCAAAAAATACACCAAATACTCCCAAAAAGAAACCAATATTCCTCCTATAACTTATAACACACATCGACTTTCTTACTACCTTCTAGCAACTTCGACACAAACATGTGGACATATTTGTCACGGCCGAAATCAAGCGAGCCACGACACCTGCTGGCGGCCGCCGAGTAAATGAATGGGCGAATGTTACTGAATTCCGCTCACGACAACCGCAGAATGAAGAAGAACCACTGGTTCCGGTGGAACGGCCCGGAACACCATTTCCAGCATCCGGCCACAGCGACATGGCTTTTCTTTAAATTTCTTTCTAAACACGGCATCTTTTTTGTATAAAATAGTTGAACGGGCACAAGCGGCTGTTTCCCCCATCTGGTGAAAATGTTAGAATAGTCGCACCCAGTGGTGGAGTGCACTTTTTATTGAAATAAGTGCGTAGCAATGCGCGTTATTTTCAGTAAAAAAACACTCCTTCACAGCGATTTTTCAAACATTTTTGCCGGATGGGTTGGCAGGATGACTCGGGCAGAAATAAGGGAAAACGGTGATTTCTTAAAGGAGGAGATTTGTGTTCAATGGAAATCCATTACCATACCGCTCGGCGATTCAAAAATTTCGGACGAATTATTTTGGGTGTATTGGACGCGCGTGCGATCCTTCTTGTGCAATCCCGGTGAAGACGCAACGTCTTTTCAGCGTTCATGCAACGTTCTGAACGTGACATGGACGTTGAAAGAACGTTGTGTGTTCATCGGGCTGTGTATCGGGATCTTCTACTGTATCTTTTTGTTTAGCTTATTGGAACGTTTTTGCTTTGCTGTCGAATGCGCGGGAAACACGCGGGTGCTTTGGAGGCGAAACCGTACGCGCGCGCGGGAACGTTAGTTCGCGTTTTTGAAAGTGGTAAGATCGGTTTCAACAAAACCTTCGCACGGTGAAAAGGTTTTCAAGCGATTTGTGGGCTCGTCATCAAAAGTTATTGACCGTATATGGGGCTTTATTTACGTCATAGCTTTGTTTTGACAAGTTCTCTGATCACTTCGTTAACCTTTTCCCCGCTGAATCACGTAGCAGATACAAGCGTCTTTTGAACGTCTTTATAACATCACACTTAGACGTCAAAAAAACGTCTTGTACCTACTACTGAGGGATTGTTTTCTTTCTTCAAACCAGGGGCAAGGTTTAGAAGTTCCAAAACAATCGCGGTTATTATGTTGACATTTTCAAAACGCGATCGCACCTTTCCGCGCGCGCGTGCAAACTCGCCGTTCAGAGGACGCGCGGTTTACTGGTCATACGAAAGTGAAGAGAACGATCTTTTAAACGCGACATCAATTGATACAGGCGAATATTGTTTACGCTATGCAACACTTGAAGGTTTCACACGTCTTCCAAATATGCTCAATAAATATAACTTCTGAAGATCATATTTTGGAAAGCCAAGTGTGTGGGGTAATGCAAGTTGCTTGGGGAGGATTTAGACACACTTGAGAGTTTTACGGGAGCGACGGGAATCTTCTTCTTGTTATGATATTCGCTGTGGCACCTTATTTTTGGATTGGAAAAGTTTATTTGTTCTTTTACAAGAGTCTGAATACCATGTGGTTGTGCGGTGATTGAGGCGAGACGAGTGAGTGAATGAGTGTGTGAACGAGTGATGTGAGGTGAGTGAACGAGTAAGTGAGTGATGTGGGGTGAGCAAGTGATGTGAGGCGAGCGAGTGACAGTCGCTTGTGTTCGGAAAACTTTTTCTTCTTTTTTCTTAATTATATTCTTTACTTCTACAAATCAATTGATGTTTTTTATTATTAACCCTGATCATTCTTACTTCGTGTGCAGTTCATTACCAAAAAATTTAGAATACAGTGTGCATTGAATAAGTAAAGTGGAACATAAACTAATCGAATAGTCCCCGAAAAAAATATCCCGGTTACAGGAGATTCCAGCTTAACCCGGGTTCCAACACGAATTGAGAATACACTGCACATACCTGGCAGCAACTATAAGCGATACATATCGAAAGTACATAAAACAAAAACTGTGAACGTTTGTAAGCAAGAATAAATTAAAATTCCCAGTGATCGGAGAAAACCTAAGATATATAAATCTAGAAAAGAAAAAATCTTACTTTTCGTTGATTTTATCGGGTATGACTGGAAGGCACAAATCGGCTGCTAAGCAATTCGCCAGACAAACACACAAAGGTGTTGCTACTTCGTCATCGAAATCACCCTGAACATAAAACGAATCAATAAAATAAACACACAATCCGAACAGCAAACAAACTGATTTGTACAACTTTCAATACAATTACTAAAACAAAAGCGTACGAATCATATATATTCATGCACGCAGAAACAGAAACAAACTGTCTCGCTATTTATTCTGTAATACAAATGCAAGAGATCAAGCACCTCAGAGCCACAGGACCGTCCTTTTTTTAGGTTCCGTGAGCTGCACATACTGAGATTGCATATTAAATGCGTCGAAGGACTTTTGATCTGGTACTTATATAAATAACATTACGACATTAGATATAGTCGCACTTGAAAATCTTTAGACCAACCAACATTCATCACAAAATAACTTACCATAGATTCAATACTGGTGATAATAGCCTCCATTGCTTCTACACGTGACGGCTCATCCCTGAGAACAAAAAAACAATACAATATACAATACTAATAAATATTGCGTCAATCAAGCATCTTATTATAGATGCTGTTTGTTTATAAGGGGATGGGATCAGTTGACCTATTTATACAAATACAATCAGTGAGGGTGTGAGTATATGTAGTCAGGGAAAAAACTACTTATACAATGAGATTTTGTTTCACGTGATTGAGTTAACGGGCTTCTTGATAGTCAAGAACCAGCTCTCTTACAAATTGAATTTCATGAAATCCTGCTTCGGTGAAGAGTGTATAGCCAAGTGTATGTATCCAAGAAAACATTTTCTAATATCAAATTTGAGGAGAACCATTTCGAAAAGCAAAAACAACGGCTTTTTGTAGCCGGGATCCAGTTTCCAGTTTCGCCAGGATTGGTTTCCATCATATGAAAAATTTATTAAGTTGATGAGTCCGAACCAAGCGGAGTTTCCACAATAACGGCATTAGCAGTCCTTAAACAGTATCATTCTCAAACGCGACATAAAGTATATACTATAATAAGTATACACATAAGTAAATACTTGGACACTACACACGAAAAGGAGAAATATGCATTTCAAGGTATGTATCAATATTGACATAATAAACAAATGCATAGAGAGCAAGGGCGGATACAGACCCCTGCTCTTGCTGCTCAAACAAACGTAAAATTCTTGATTTCTGGTTTTGAGCAGGTGTTAAATAAGCATCTGTACCAACCAGCCCTTGGAAACACCCGCAATAATTGTTGGTGTGTGGGAGAAAATTTCGCGGCTAAATTTCACTGAGACTTACTTTTCATTTTTCAATTTCAAAATGTTATCTTTCAACAGATTATTTTCCAGATTTTGAAATTCGTCCAGTTCTGTGACGTCGTCACCCGCAAATCCTTCATCCACTTTGCTGTTGTCGAAATCGTCGCTTTTGCTGCTGATTGGTATGAAGGCGTTAATACACGGAGGAGGTGGGACGTTCTGGAATAAAATACACATAGCGGTGATGAGCAAAATCACTTGTTTCTACTACAGGGTTTATAAAAAAACAAAAGTGGCAACAAAAGAATCGTGTGTTTACAATTTCATTTCAGTGGTAACATAACGTGATAAGTTGTGAAGGTAAAAAAATGAGCAAATCCTGTTGATTTAGCTCATTCTAATGAAAAAAGAAGCCGTTCTAGTTAATTTTCATGAACCCCTAGCTGAAATAATTATTTTTCCGGAACCACCGGAGAAATGTGTCTAATATAAGCAAACATTTTAAATTAGCGCCTGAAAGCGTAACTAATTAAAAATGTATATAAAATACAGATACAGATACAGATTGTAAAACTTTAACTACCCAGCCAAAGAGAGCCTCGTCCGACAGTACTGCAAAGATAATATATAATACCTTTTCTTTTTTCTCCGTCGGCAAGGGCGGAGGAGGCGGTGGTGGAATGGCGGCGGCGGCAGTGGGCGTTTTATCGTCATCTTCTTCGTCGGAGAATACGGCTTCGTCCGTACTACTCTCGTCGTGTAGGTCGATGTTTGTAGTAGAGGCGCTGGTGGTGGTGGAAGATGATGACAGTGGTTCGCTATTGCTGGTGTCGAGCGAGAAGTCTTTCGTCGAGCTGTCTGATGAAGGGGATTGGGGAGGAGAATCGGACTTGGAAGATGTCTCGTCTGCGGTTGTACTAGCTGCAAATGAAGAAAAGAGAGAAAACTAATTTTAAACAAAAAATATATGAATAAAAACTATCTATGAAGCAAACAATATAAACCAAAACAACAGAAATTACAATAAGCAGCGAGAATTTTCGCATGGTTGTTATGTTAGTTCGCTACTGGGTTTGTATTACAGAACAGTGTTTTTCATCGTCCACAAGCTTGTTAATTCACATTTCGGAAGGAAAGTAACCTTCAGAATTTCCTTTAAAACTACGCAGTCGACATAAAGTAATTATAAAACTGTACAATTTAATATTAACAAACAAACAAACAAACCTAATCGATCAGAAGTACCAAGAAAGGGCGCCAAAGTCTCCGAAACTAATTGTTTCAATTCTTTGTCAATCCGCACCCCTTTCAATATGGGATTGATAGAGCTGAATAGAAAATGAGAAAAAAAGATAAACAATAAATTTTTGAGTGGGCAGTACTTAAAACTCTCACTTTCTGAAATCCTTTGAGTTTCAAAAGTATAAACAACAATCGAACAAACTTCACAGGGTGAGCACATGTTATGTAGGACGATCGTGCGTCTATAGACTGCCATTTACATGCATTTTGCCTGCCATTTTTATGGTCTGAAGCACATTTCGGTGAATTTAAAGTGTTATTAAAGTGAAGTCATTAGGATTAATGAAAGAATTAAATAAAACCCCTATGGGAGCTGTGAATCTGATTTTGACTTGTAAATAGAGCCTAAAGTAAAATGTAAACAACGGGACCCATCTATACAAAAGCATCAAAATGAGAAGGTGGTTGACAATGTTTTAATATTTGTTGTGAGATGACATGTGCGTAAAACAAAAAAAAATTAAGACGTGCAATCATAACATAAAAGTGAGAGTGCGACGACACACCTAACCTGTGAAGATCTGCAAATATTACTTATTAGAAAATATTACAGTAAAATACCACTCTCCGTTACATTGTTTTCAGCATTATAAAATCCTCACCAGATAACTGGTTGTAGCAGAATCCACGAGCAGCGAAGAGTTGTTAAAATGCAGATACTAATCTTCAGAAAATAGAAATAGCAGGTGGGAAGGTAACAAAAACCGAGTTGATGTATACAGTAGCAGTGAGGACCCCATTTAAGAAGTCCTCACCAGATAACTGGTAAGCGATGAATCAAGCTCAAATTGAGATCACAGTTCTTTTCTTTGTCAATCGTTAATTTACCTACCTTACAACTCTTTTGTCAAGGATGTCTTTGAACGAATTGTAAAGACCTTGCTTCGTGATGTTGGAAAATTGTGGACAGTAGTTTCTCGACATCTATAATATGATTAAAAATATGATCAAATAATCTCGAAGAAGAAGGAGAAAGCACACTCTCATGTCCCGGCCTCTTACTTAGAACACCCTGCTTAAATATCCATTCATCTCAAAGAAGAAGAAGAAGAAGAAGAAGAAGAAGAAGAAGAAAAAGAAAGCACACTCTCATGTCCCGGATCCCCTTACAACACCCTGCTTAAAATATCCATTCATCTCAAAGAAAGAAGGAGAAGGCACACTCCCATCATGTCCCCGATCCCCTTAGAACACCCTGCTTAAAATATCCAATCATCTCGAAGAAGTAGAAAAAGAAGAAGAAAGCACACTCTCATCATGTCCCAGATCCCCTTAGAACACCCTGCTTAAAATAAGATATTGCTGTTTGTGTATTATATGATAGGGAACACGTCTATATTTTAAGTTAAAGACTTTTGGGAGCTGTTACATTGTTACAAAGTAAGTTTGGCTGGATGTAAAGATTGGCCCTTTTTATGTCGGTCCTTTTTATGTCGACCCTTTTTACGCATGTCTTTTTTATGCAGGTCCTTTTTATGCAGGTCCTTTTAACGCCGAATGCCAAAGATTTCCGCCATTTAGGTCCGGCTTAAGAATGACCAATTTAGAGTCATCAAAGTGCGTTTTACGGATTCAATAAATATTGGGGGTAAAGATGAGAGAAAAGCAACCCTTATGGGTACAGTTGCAATAATTGCAACAATCATTTTTATTGTCCTCAGACCCTTTGGTGGACACCTAACGGCTCCACGACCCATGCACCAGTTAGTGGCTTACTGGCAACAAATAAATGATATCCAAAAAGTGTCAAGTTACTAAAAAAAACCCTTGGACGATAGAGGGTTAACGAAAAAAAAGTGTAAGCGCCAAATCACTTAAGTGCGATCAATTTAACGAAAGTAGAAAGAACAGCATAAATATATACATACCCTACATATGAAATCGAGTAAACCCATCGTGATATTAGTGTGTGTCCTTACAGAATTGTGCATCAGTAAAATCGCAGGTTCTAAACAATAACAACAGTAAAGAAAAAGATCAGATCAATACTTATAATATTATATATGACAGATTACACTGGCGTTAAAGCTCTTACAATGCAGGCGCTTTTTCTCTTTAATCGCCACCCAGCTATTTTTTGTAACCAATCCGTGTTATAGGTGTAAACAATACAGATTTTTAGGTTTCTGCCGAGCCGGATTTTGGAGAAAAATATTTTCATTTTACCGATCGGCCGACCCTAATTTCTCTTACGATCTGCCTGTAGAACAATAAATTAAATTTGTCTCGCCTAATCAATATCAACGTAGTCGTACAATCGCAATTTCTTAATTAGCAAATCATCATTTTGAACCTTGAATATTAATTATGCTTATTCCAAATAACCCTCGGAAACCTATTCCAACCATCTATAGTCGGGGGTTTTGGGAATTTCTTGAGAAATCGAAGAAAAACTAATAAATAACTCGCTGGTTATGGATTCTAGTAGAAGTGAATAAGAAAGAAGTTTCTAAACAATTCTTTTATAATACCATATTTGGTAACATTTACTCTATATATGTCTACAATGGTTAAAGATTCTAACTAAAACATAGTCCTTATATTATAGGCTTTATCGGTGATATAAAAATCAAAGAGATTACTAACCTATATTCATGATATTATCTTTATCTCCTTGATAGAACAACCAGTCAAAGAATAGGGCGAATTTCATGTTGGTCTGTGATACTGGGTTCTAAAAGAGATAAAAGAAACGTGTCAACAATGGAGCATCCGTGGCCGAATAATTGGAATGTTTGGGGATTCGAATTTGTGTAGTGTAGAACACGATTACCATTATACCTGTATTGCCTTTGCTAAATATTTTTTGTTGTTATGTAGGTTGAGATGTTAGCAATGCGAATATTTATGTGGTTTGCTGAAAATGTTCTGAAACTTATGAAAGCCAATAGGTAAATCTTTTTAAATCATCATCAGAACCATATATTTTTTTGGTTATTTTATCACCATAAAGGCTGTGAAGTTGGAGGCAAGAAAAACAGAACAGAATAATTGATAAGGACGATTTAGAGACATTATAGTTCAATGTGAAGACAAAAATATTTCTAGAAATATGAGAAATTTGCGAAATTCAATCCCCTTAAAGTATGTGGTATGCTGAAAATGTTCTGAAACTTATGAAAGATAATAAGTAATTTTTTTTTATCATCAGCGCCTTTTTTTGTTTGTTATTTAATAAAAAATTTTAATTCTGAAAATTACTTCAATACACATTTACGATAGGTCTCTCAGCCAAACGCTCAAGAAAAGTAGAATTAATCAGTAAAGAATATGGAACCAACATCCTTCCCTACCGTAAAGAAGTTTCTTTGTGGATCCGTGGCCAAGTGGTTAAGGAGCTGGACTGAGAATCCAAGGGTTCCCAGTTCAACGCCACCTCGAGGATTTCGGTGGTGAAAATTGCTTATCACTGCTAATTCCATAATTCTACTCGTAGGTGTTTCACGTGATGAGTGAGTGGCCTCCAAAGAAAACAATTACAGTACTATAAGTGGTCTAGATTATCTGGACTAGCCACTATAAATATACAACATTACATTACATTTTATTAGCAGCTATAGATAGAAAGCGGAACCTTTGTACCTACCTGACACGTGGTGTATAGCCAGCCTAGTATCGCCCATCTGGGAATGACCTCGGATCCAAGAATCTCGTTGGGTGGATGAATGACGCCGCATATAAAGCGGACAACGTCCGGTAGAAGAGTTTGAGCTTCTGGTGCTGATAAATACTGTAAAAATGAAAAATAATTGAAAAAAGAAAACTTAAAATCACGATGACGTCTCTGATCTATGAGTTATCACGAAGAAGCGAGGCTACCCCGTAATTCGCGTCCATTAGCGTTCAAAGACTTCGCCTACCGATCTAGGATCATCAAATCAGGTCTTCGCTTGCGGGTGAAACTAATTTTAGGCGAGATCATGGATAAACTATTTCCAGATCATATGGATTAAGATGTTGCTTATAGGTAATGCAGTAAATAATATTTGATTTAACTTTCTGGTTTGCCGGTGTGAAAAGCAGTTCGCCAATACACTTTAAAAAAGCCGACATCTTTCTTTAGCAGACATACAGGTTATATAAAAAAGTGGACCCAAACTTCTTGACAGTTTATAACTCACAAGTAATTTCGGGGGAACCCGTTTTTTATTGTTAACTCAGATTTTATGACAAAGACTACGTGCTTAAAATCAAATTTGGATAATAAAAGTTATATTTCAATGCACAGGGGGCTAATATAAAATGTTAGTAGTTTTGGCACATTTTCATTTTTTTTTATACTCTGTATAACTTCCTTTTCCCCGACATAACCTTTTTTGAAGGCGTTTTTTTCAACAACCACACTAGAAGAAAGTTCACGAAAATACAAACAACCATATTCGTACATTCAAGCGAACTTAAAAAAAAACAGACCGTGCAAAGCACCTTACCTGTCTAAAGAACCATTCCTGGTATCTGCGCTGCTGACCGAACTTCACTTTGAGCGCCAGGAAAGCCAGTTTGTTCTCCATGTCAGGTGTCATGCGGCTGGCTAGGAATTTACGAGATGTTCTGGTGCTAAGGAACTGTGGCAAACCAGAGAATTGTGGAGATAAGGTCGTTGGACGGTGCAGAATGTCTTTCCAAAGCTTGGTAAACTCTGGTATCCTAGAACGTATAATTAAGGAGTAAAGTTAAGCGCAATTCTTTTTAGCATGAGGCCAGTACAGTTAAGAGTATAGAAAATTCTTTTTAACCACAATCTGTGATCTTTAGCTCTGGCTTAATGTCAAAACCCGTTATTGTTTGTATATTAGATGCGACTTTCCAATCAATTTTGAGTACATAATGTTTTGACCAATGTGGTGGCCCACTTTATCACACAGGCTTAAGTCCAAATATTACTAGCATTAGTAATTTGTAAAATTATATATATATAATCAAGAATGGCCAATAACTCAATTTTAGTCAGAGGGATGTTTTTTTCCAAGTTTTTGAAAATCTGTAAAATATTTCCACGTAAAAACTAAAATATATTTGAAAATACGTCTTTCAAAAAAAAGTCCCTTTCCCTATACAGCAAAAATAATCATGAAAATAATCATGTTACCTGAACACATTCTGCAAGATTCTTATAAAATCTCGACCAATTGGAACAATCTCGTTAAACTAGAAAAAACGAAATCCAAACTTTTTTAAAACCATAACATAAATAACATAATAGAATATATTTTTACTAATGCCCTTTTATCAAACAACAGACTAAGACGCTTAAGTATAAATTGGCTTTTCAGTTTGACATATCAAAATCGCTAAATTACATTTTCGAATTCTTATTAAAAGAGTTTATGGCCATCATGGCCATTTAAAATAACAATCTAGTGTCTGTATTCTAGACGATGAAAATTGTTGTTTTTTTATGACCCCATAATTTTCTTTGAGGGTTGGTTGGTGGAATAGGGACATTGTCAGATGGTCAACTGTGACATTCCATGTGATTTTGAATGTACCAATTTTGAAGATGCTAATAATGAAGGTCACCTTAATTAAGGTTCAGTACACCTTATTTAAAGCTTGCTTGGTTCTCCAAATCTCATGGAATGTCACATTTTATTATTAATCGATAGTACATTGCGGAGGCCTGTACAGGTATCAACCTTCAACAACTATGAATGAACAACTTACGTGATCTCGTATAAGACTGACACAAAACTCGACTTCCATCTGACGTAGTGCTTTGAACCTTGCTCCCTCGTGGTCCTCAATCACACGCACGTATGTGTACACAAACAGTTGTAATGAATTCACGTTCTTAACCAACCAAGCTCTAGCGAAAGAAGACATTATTATTCAGCCTCGTTTAGATTTATAATATAATAATTATAATAATTGGACACTTTTAAATGAAGGACGACTAAACATTTATGCCACCCTTCCTTTATAGAAAATACAACCAAAATAAGTATGAAATAAGACCTAAAACGGTAGTATTGACCACGTTCTTAACCAACAACGCTCTGGCAAAAGAAGACATTATTATCATTCAGCCTCAATTTGATATATCAAATATAACAATTATACACTTTTGAATGCATCAAACGATCGAACATTTACTGGCGAAAGAAGATCTGCCAGGATCTATGTCTTCGAGGGAAATATGGAGACATGTGGTATATGGTGCTCGTTCGAGGATGCCGCAGTAGGTAGGTAGGTAGGTAGGTCAATTGCAAAAATAAAATGCAACCAAAAGATCACCGAAGGCCTAACAGTGGCATTGATCTTGGGTCCCCTTGAGCCCATTAATTCTCAGCCTTAACGACGCCCTGAGACCTTTTTAACAAATTTTCCATATTTCTAGAAGCATTTTCGTCTTCATATTGAACTCTAATGTCTCTAAATCGTCCTTAAATCTCAGACTTCACATCATTTATTCTGTTCTGTTTTTTATTGCCTCCGACTTCACAACATTTATAGAGTTAAAATAACCAAAAAAAGATAGTTTTGATGATGATTTGAATTGAATTACCTATTGGCTTTCATAAGTTTCAGAACATTTTCAGCAAACCACATATTCGCATTGCTAACATCTCCACCTATATAACAACAACAAAATATAAAGTCAAGAATATCAATTAGCAAACATCTACGCTTTAAAAACAACAAGGTTCAAATTTAAAACAAAGGCCGAACTTCAACTTATAAAGCATGGGAGCATATGCAAATGCCAAAACGAATGTTTTTTTATAGTATGCTGTTTTACAAAAAGACTACGAGCCGAAAAAACATATCACATCACGTACTTGATTCAAGGAAGTTTGCTACAAAAGTTCAATAGGGCTTTTAAAATGAAACTAAAACCAAACCACGCACGTTTGTACACTTTAACAATTTAAAAATCTCCATACAACGTTATTCGCTCGTTGAAATAACTCCTTGTGCTGATTCACTTAGATACTTACTCACTTAGATATGTCTAAAGTGCACAGTTCTGTAAGCTTTCACCATTATGTAAAATGTAGAATTTTTGAATGTCAATATATGAAAAGAAAAAGAACAAGTTTTACCAGAAAGTTGTCGTAGCAGACCGTGTACAATTGCTTCTAAATTGGCGACACTATTCTTCATCATTTCACCGATCAACCATAACAGCTAGAAGAAGAAAAACAAAATCATTTTAAAACAGATGTTGTTATTGACAGAAAAAGGCGGGTAAACAGTTCCAGAAAGTGCGGGCAAATCTAAAATGCAATGATCTGT
>JAUKWF010000312.1:2212-13181 GCA_032356525.1 Eutonina indicans
GGTATGTTGAAAATACACAGGGTAAATCATGATTTACTCACTGGGAAATTCATACAAAAGTATGTTGAAAATACACAGGGTATATAATGATTTACTCACTGGGAAATTCATACAAAAGGTATGTTGAAAATACACAGGGTAAATCATGATTTACTCACTGGGAAATTCATACAAAAGTATGTTGAAAATACACATGGTATATCATAACTTACTCACTGGGAAATTCATTTAAAAGGTTAGCGAATACACATGGTATATAGAAAAATTAGAAGCGAACGCAGACTTTCTAAAAAACCCATGTTCTAACTTTTGCTAGATTTTGCTGTTTTATTTAATTTATGTATCTTTCAAGAAAGAATTAGAAAAAGAAATCTAACCCAAAAAAGTTTAAAGTTTGTAGATTTCGACTCTTTCTTTCTGGAAGTATGGTATGGCTTGGCATGGAACGACCTGCGGAGGATTCTTTATTTAATTTAAGCGAAAGAACGGCTAAGCGCCTTTTCAATAAATTGGCACTCTTCCGTTGTTGTTATTTTAGATTGTTTGTGGTATGGCCCACGTGTTGGCGTTGACAGACACCGGGGAGCTGTATAGCTGGGGTGCCAACTCTTATGGACAACTCGGCTTGGGTACGACACTGAACACATCTACGCCTACCATCATACCAGTTATTTTCGGAGACAGGTGGGTCTGTTTTTCATAATTGTAAAAAGCATGCACCGTTCGTGGCTTTTCTATAAGTAAAAGCTGCCTGTTAAGAGCTCTTTATTGATTTGGGAGTTAAGCATTATTATACTTTCTTTTATTCACACATACTGCTATTTATAACACACAGGTATGTAAATTATGGACTTTACCTCTCTAAGAAATTTTCTCACTTTTTAATAAAATTTTTTGAATGGGTAGCTGTTTTCATTTTAAGTAAAGCCGTTTTTTGCAAACCTTATCCTTATCAAGATCTTAGGCTTAACTCTCATAAAAAAACTCTGTAAAACGGGCATCTCTCTAAAGCGGACAGATTTTTTTGCACCGATGGTGTCCGCTTTAGAGAGATTCCACTGTATTAGCTTTTTCTTTATCAACTAAGGTGGACGGATGTAGCTGCACACCATTATAATCATATATCAGCAGCTATTCTCCTATCGGGAAAAGTAAGTACTGTTTCTAGGTTAATTATTGCGAAAATTAACAACTAAGGTAAACTTTTTCCAATTAATTCGAATTCCTATCGGGAAAAATAAGTACTGTTTCTAGGCTAATTATTGCGAAAATGAACAACTACGGTAAACTTTCTCTAATTAATTCGACTTCCTATCGGGAAAAGGAAGTACGGTTTATAGGCTAATTATTGCGAAAATTAACAACTACGGTAAACTTTCTATAATTCGACTAATTCGTCTGACCAACAATTCCTACACATTAAAAATAGAAACAGAGTTCACGTTAGACAGTCTCTGAAACGAGTTTGGAAAATGCCAAGTGAGACAAAAAAATATGCCTTAGTTAACCAAATTTAGTTAACAGACACTCGTACGGAAAACTTTATTGTGCAGGAATTGTTAGTTAGACACAGTGAATATGAATATATCATTATTCGAACATTTTTACATTTGTTATTATTTTGTTTAGATTTGTATGTGGGGACAATGCCACGGTTTAACGTTGTTGTCACCACGACAGGTGGCTATCAATAGTCTTGATGCTGTATTCGCTTGCTTTGGAATGCCACAGATCATGTTCAGATTCACTGAAATAGGTAAGAATGACAAAATGTCTATTGAATGCTTCGAATAGGCGCCCCTACGAAAAATTGCTTACAATCTCTGATACTTGATACATTTATCAGAAATAGATGCTAAAATAGTACATTTTTTGTATGATTTATAAAATATTCATAATTTGCAAATTAAATTTGAAATTTATTAAACGCCCCCTATTTAAACGTCCATTCTTTAAACGCTCCCTCGGATAGGCAATAGACTCCCTCCCTTAAAGTCTCCGGCGTCTATTCGAACCATTTATATATTTTTTTGACCTCTAGCAACCACAATCTTAGAATGTGAGTATTGAAAGAAAAAAGGAACAAACGTCCACATTAGTAATTTCAACTTTCTGTATTTTTCAGACCACGAGGAACCACAGAGTTTAAAAGATACAATCAAAAGATCATTTAACGATTCAGTAAGTAATATATCTTGGATTGTACGTATATTTATAGTACGTGTACAGTATAGTCCATGTGCCAAGACCTAGATAATTTATTATCTCTTCCCTCCCACAAGTTATTGCATATCTATCCTATATTTTCGCTAGATTAATCACCACCAGTAAAAAACGGGATGGGAGAACAGGTTAACAAGCTTTGAAATTTGTGACATTTATGACATTCCACGCGAAAAGGGGAATTTTAAATTACCTATTACATAAGCATTCACGTGAGCGCTCAAAATGAGTTCTTACTTGAACAATTTAAGTTCTATGGTATCGTAGTATCGCTCAATTGAATGATGTGATCGCTCATTTGAGATTCCCCTTTTCACATGGAGTGGTCTGTAGCAGTAACAGCAGTTGGCACCTAACATTCGAGAAATTGACTCGAATTACGGCGGGGAAAAAAGAAGAAAACAAACTGCTGCTTATTTTTTCATCTTTACTCATTTTCGGGCCCCTTAAAGAGAACTTCCACCTAATATTTCTCCCAAATCCGTGAAATTAAAAGCCTTTTCCCTTTACAAAATGTTTTAGGAATCGAGTGATTTAACATTCATTGTCAACGGCAAAAATTTACACGTTCATAAATCAATACTAAAAATAAGGTAAGTGGTATTGATTATGGCATCAACTATTTTCAATGAGAGTCCTGGTGAAACACATAATTCGAACATAACCCAGGATAACCTGTTCAGTTCTGAAGGATTGCTTTCAATGAAGATTTTTCCTTTCTTGTGAAGTACAAATATATTTATCAATATTAAGGTCCTATCTTTCTTGGATATTCTATTTATCTTTTCAGTTCTGCAAGGAAGCTCCTATCTTATTTGGGAGACACTTCACTAGGGCTCATGTGATAGGGCCCTACATAAAACACCTAATAATATTTGACCATATTTACTCAGAATAGCCTCAAACGAAAATATCACATTAACGTTTCTATTGGGATATTTGTTTGTATGTATCATTGTTTATTAATAAATCAGATGAAAATGCATATTTCGTAAAATTTCATTTTGAAAAATTGTTGACGAGGATTGGGTGTAATCTGTATGTCTTTCAACCAATCCGTTATTTCATCTACTAAACATTGATCACCATCTACTACATTCCCATTCTTTTGTCGCCACTGCAGGGCGAGACGAGCTTTGGGAGCTGGAAGGGCTAGTCTCTTTCTTCTCCGTTCGAGCAACGCGCGCTGCGGTTGCTGACAGTAGATGGAGCGGTTGGCTTGCACTCGTTCCAGTCTCTGAAATGAAATGAACACGAGGGTTACCTTTATATAAATGGCGCTTTTTTATAAAGCAATACATTGTTACCCGATAGTGTCTTGGGCGGACCACCCCTATGAACCAGGATGATATCTGGATGATGTTTTAAAATACATCCAAAATATCATCCAAAATATCATCCAAAATATCATCCAAAATATCATCCAAAACTTCATCCAAATATCATCCAAAATATCATCCAAATATCATCCAAAATATTATCCAGATATCATACTAGGATGGTGTTTGGATAATATATGGATGGTATCTGGATGAAAACCGTTTCATAGGACCAAGATCCCTGCTCATGCTGCTCAAGCAGGGATGGACTTGAGAGTGACGTTCAATATAGCTATTTTTATAATGTCTTTTGCAGATAGAAATACATGGCTTTACAGGTTTGAGCAGGGGTAAAAATGGATTCTGTATACGCCCCTGAGTGTAATTCATGCCTACTCGGTTTTAACCTATTATCTTGGCTGATACGTGGTTTTAAGAAAACATTGCATTGTGACGTCAAAAGACTGTGAAGCGAAACGGAACAATGCTTTGTTGATGCGGTAGTTGTATCATCCCCCATCTAATTGGCAATTGTATTTTATGAATTGCAGTAGTATAGACATTTGGTTTTTTAAAGCAGGCGGTCCATTTTTGTGTATAAACCAAATATGTCCACTATAACAGGGAGAATGTAGAGCCGACAACTACCGTCTAGAAAAGTCCAAAGGTCCCCGATATTCCCCGATTTCTTTATAACAATTTCCCGATTTTGCGGTCTCTTTTGATCATTTTATAGTCTCTATACACATTAAATAGCTGTAGCTACATTGACAGAGGTGGATTTAAGACACGACGCAAAATTTATCAGAAGAAGAGTGGACGGTAATTTTAAAAAGCCATTAAATATTCATAGTTATTTTGATAAAACTCATACTTGTGAGTATATAATTTCCTACTTTATGTGTAAATTTGGAGTGTGTTTGTGGCCAGTCAACCCCAACCACGGCGGGGCCTCCTTAGATACTAAATATTTTGGCCCCTCCACGTTCAGAAATAGAAAGTTTTTTCTCCAATATTTTAACGGTGAAAACTACATAAATTCAAGTATTTTAACGATTTCAGAACTTGATTTTGCGAACCCTCCAATTCTGGCTGGATCCGCCCCTGTGACCGGTTCATAGATTATCGGTTTCGTGCTTTTTCATCGTTGTGGTTAAAAATTTGAAAACTTTTAACTACGTTTATCAAACACAAACAACCATTAACAACATTAACAACATTCATTTTTACTTCCTTCTATACAATAAACAACTTTACAACTTTTAGAATAACACACTCTCATAATCTCGTTCTGATTCAAAACAATTCTGAGATATCCCGATTTTGATATCCAGCGAACTCAAACTTCTCTCTCTTGAACAAAAAACCTTGGACATTTGTGTTGTGTACTCTTTAAGCTACTATTATCTCTTCATCTCAAACTTTCTCTATCTCTAACAGATGTTTTAGTACCTTACGAGTTCCAATTTTCATCTATATTGATATTATAGAACAATGATTTGTTTTAATTGTCAATAAAGTCAATAAATCACTGACTAATGCGGAAATAAGGAATTATCACACCACACACCACACTAGATAAAAACCCCTCCTCTTTACAACTGACTTTTTAGAATAAACACTTGTGAGAGTGAAAGATTTTGTTCGGACGAGAGAGAGAGAAAACTAAACAAATTCTATGGGCGAAGCGTTATCACTGTACACTACACTCTCAAAGATACAAAAAGAGGTCTTCTGGCAGGCAGAAAGTATTGAATGGTCATTGAATCTTTCTTCAACCCGCTGCTTGAAAAGAGACTGTTGTATTGTTGTTCACAGAGAGAAATCCACTGGTTAAACCAAGTATTGTTACTGGAATGACATGAAGTAATAATTTTAGTTTCGCCAACCACTTGGTAGACAGAATTACTTTTTTGACGCCAATTACAGAAAGTCATAATAATCGGAAGAGACAAAGGAACATTTTCTGGAAAGAAAGAAATATTGATTCATTTATTTTGCTGTTCAGCAAGTAAAGGAACCAGAAAAAAAGATATAACAACATCAATAAAGACACTGTGTTGTTGTTATTATTGGATGATCACAAGATTATTAGAGAGAGAAAGAGTCTCAAAAAACAGAAACAAAAAAATATCGTACTCCATCTCATAAATATTAAGGAAACAAAAGTGTTGGGGTTTGACAGACTCGATTAATTTTAAGTATATTGGATTCGTTAAAGAAGGTGTGAACTTCATATTTTTTTCAACTCATCAACTAAAAAAACTGCGGAATAATGACTGGTAACCGTGGTATAATGACCGGTAACGCCCGGATATTGATTTTACCAACAATCTTAATTCTTCTCCTCTCATCAACGAACGAAGTGAATGGTTGTCCTTTACATTGTCAGTGTGTAGGCTTCAAAGTGACATGCAGTGGTCTGCAATCAGTTGATTCCATACCAAATATACTAGCCCTCGTCCCTCAAAACGTGAGCTTTCTCGACTTGTCCAACAACGGTTTAACTACGTTGGACGTGCGTCTGTTACGTCACGCCAGCAGATTAGAAAGTCTGGTATTGGACCATAACAAACTGTCAGACATGCCCGCTAACGTGTCTGTGTTCATTCCAAGTCTGGCTAACATTTCCATGAACGGGAACAGCGTTTTGAGGAAGCTTTCCAGAGAATCGTTAGAGCAAGCTTACAACTTAAAACGACTAGACGCAGCTGAAAGCAGTATCGTAGGACTCACTGACGGTGCATTTCAAAACAACACAAAGCTGGAGTTTTTGAACTTGGCTCATAATAAAATCCGGACAGTAGGAGGGGACGCCTTCATTGGCTTACATAATTTGACGCAACTTGTTTTATCCAATAACGTTATCGACGAGCTTCCACCAATCACGTTCCGCCGTCTTCGTAGGCTGAAGCGTATTGCACTAGCCTCGAATCTTCTAACTCGTCTTCCCGATGGCTTGTTTGCTAATCTGGATTCCCTAAAGACTGTTTCGCTGGCCCACAACCAAATAAAGGACTTCCCGAAGACGATTTTCGTTAACAGCCATGCTATAGACTCTGTTAGTTTGGTAGGGAATCCCCTGGAGTGCTCTTGTTACTTGGTGTCTATTGAAGTAGTGCGATTACAATCGCAAGGAAGACTGGTAGGTGAGTGCGATACCCCTTCAAAGTTTGCGGGTAAGAGACTTTACACGCTGACACGTGATATACTTGGCTGTACCACGTGTGATTTCAACGAGTGTAGAAACAACGGAACGTGCTTGAGCAAAGGAGATTATTACCAATGCAAATGTTCAGAGCTGTTCGAAGGGAAATTCTGCGAGAAGCGAATCAGCGATGCAGACGAAGCGGATTCGATGTTGTTGATCATCATTCTGATTGTGAGCGGGCTGGTATTGGTCGTTTCGCTGGTGTTCGGTTACTGGTTTTACAGGCGGAGAAAAGGTCTACCATTTTGTTTCATCTCGAAAACCTCACTGTGTTGTTTTTGTTTTATAGCGGTTGTGATTTTCGTGTTGCTTCTCTTCTTCACTTTGAGAATCATCTCATACATGTACGAACATTCGTAGAACATTTTGCTGCTGGTGGTGTTTTAGTCACGTGGTGATATGCATGATTTGGTCACGTGTTATCTTTGTTTTGGTCACGTGTGATCTATGTTTTTGTCACGTGTTATCTATATTTTGGTCACGTGTGATCTATATTTTGGTCACGTGTTATCTTTGTTTTTGTCGTGTGTTATCTATATTTTGGTCACGTGTGATCTATATTTTTGTCACGTGTGCTCTATGTTTTTGTCACGTGTTATCTTTGTTTCAATCACGTGTTATTTTTGTTTCAATCACGTGTGAATTATGGATGATTTATATGTTTTCATCGCGTATTTTGGTCACATGTGATTTATGTTTTGGTCACGTGTTATCTCGCGACTAAAAACAACTAAAAGGGGGAGTTTCGAATCAAAAAGTCATTAAGTATGAACATTTTGTAAATAGAGGGTTAACGGCTTTTTGTTAATTGCAGTTTATATTCTCCTTCTGTAGTTGAGCCGCTACTGTTCAACAAATACCATGTTTTATATTTAAATCCCCTCCCAATTTTCCCTGAGTAAGAAGTCGTCACCGTGTGAAAGCGCATGTTTCACGTGTCTTTAATGGAAAAATTCGTCTTTTCTAATGGAAATTTTAGTCTAGACACCGTCCGCAGCTATAGAGGAGAGAAGGAAATCTCGGAACGGTTTGTAAATCCATGTTTAACTATATTGTGTAGTTTGTTGTTTGCTTTCTAAGTTATAGGAGGATTAAAGCTGTGTTTACACTTTACAATGTTATCGTCTCTCAAGAATGTGGCTATAGATTTCACAATCCGTTGTTTGTATTAAGTATTATATAGATTTATTTGTTTTTGTAAACATTTTGGCTAAATAGTTATAATATTTTTATAAGAATAAAAGGAAATTTTAGAAACTGATCAAAAATGTTGTTAATAATATTTTTACATTCTTATTTAATACAAAAATTGTTGACAAGTAGCGTGTGATTACACATGCAAAATTGCGCACATCCACGCTATTGATGACACGTTCTACGTTCATAAAAAAGGTGTGCGATGAACAACACAACAAAAAACATCTTAAAATGTCTTTAATTTTCTACTTCGTTTTTCTTGTTTTCGCTCTGCTATTGTTATATATACTCTTTAAACATTTAACCTTTTATAGTTAGGATACCTAGCTTCGACTCCTTCGTATACGAGTGCGTAACAGGTTTTCTAGCTAGGTCTTTCCGATGATTCACGTACGTACGTTATTTCACGCCCAACTACTTCTACGCCTGTTATTTCACACCCATCCACTTCCTGAATTAGGTTTTCTATTCCGTAGCAAACACTTTAGGATTTCTTCAGTTGATTTTTTTCGCTCTTATGACCTCAACTTCACGTCAAAATGAATAGTGTGCGAGAAAATCTGTATGTAGGAGTTTTTCTTTAGTGAACTATTACGTTGTGTTGCGCTTCGTTTTAATGTTTATACGCTCTACTGCAGTGACTATTGGATAGATTTGGGGTGGGGTGATGTCAAAAAACGCAAATTTTACGGGACATGTTAATAAAGAATATTTGAGAAAATACTTTTTCACATTTTATAATTGTTCTCAAGCTCTGTTCAACCTCAACTGGGTCGTTCTCTTTGTTTACTTTCATACTAGCTAATCTTTTATGTCAATCTCCATTCTTGCTTCTTAGACAGTTTGGCTGATTTTGCAACATTTCACTGATATCTCCACACTTTAAACATTTAACTAAATATCTAATTTACGTTTTTTATAGCGTACAAACTGTGTCATGACCAAGGGTTTGGAACATTTACATATCATGCTTATTTTCGTTAACCATTAGTAACAGTTCTTGTTTGTATCCACAAAACGAAGATACGTGCATATTATGTTCGATTTCACGGTTCATAAGCAGTTGTTGGATGGCCATAAAACGTAAATTAATGGTTTATCTAACACAGTTTCTCTATCTACACACACTCAGTCGTAAGAGATCCGTATTAGTTCTTAGTTTAACGCACAGACCATATCAGTCATCTGATGTTCCTAAAACGTACATACAACGTCCATACATGATTCGTGCAGAACGGATTTAATGAATAAACCTAACATTCAGAACATCGCTTAGAGAAGATATTCATGTATCGTTCACAAGTCGTCCCAGGTGATTCAATTTAACCGAGTTTAACTCCACAATCAATAGAACCAGTTTAGGAATCAATTCATATCACTTAGAGAAGATATCCATATATCGCCCACAATTCGTCCAGGGCGATTTATGCAACCGAGTTTTTTAAGTCCACAATCAATAAGATCAGTTGTATAGTAATTTAGGATTCAATCCATCGTAAACACACACCATGTCCATATCAAATCCATAAGACATTTATGAAACGTTGGTTAACTCCACTATCAATAAAATCAGATGCACGCCAATTTAGGAATCACTCCATCATAAACACAGACATGTCCATATCACATCCATGAAACATCCACACGACGATGTTTAGTTCCACAACAATGAATAATAAAAAAAAAATAAGTAAAGACCAATTTAGGACAACTATTGTGTTATTAATCGATTAAGATATTAGAAGTATGATATATGCGCTAACGTTGAAATTATTGGAATGATCTTGGATTTTTTGTCCGCATTTCTTACTGGAGAGACTGGATTCGTTTGAAAGAAACAAATGCGTTTGGCTAAATTGTGTTATATTCAAATCCATCAGCCAAAGAGAACGTTTTTAATCAAAAAAGAAGAATTGGCGAACTCTTCACATCAGAATCGTTTACACAATAATAGGAAGTTATTGCACGAATACATGTTGTTTGCACTCTTAGTCGAATGATATAATTTTGAAGTTCATATGTAGTGCTCTCTGGTAAATTGAATCCGTAAAAACGAATAGTGATCAAACACCTAAAAGAGAGTCAAGAATCAAGAAAAAAAAATGTTTTGGTTTCTTTTGTTTCCGATTGTTACCGGATCCTTTGCATCCAACATGTCCGTGGCGTGTCCATCACAATGCAAGTGTCGCAGTACCGCTGTTGTGTGTTCCGACCTTCCGTTTTCTACCATCCGGATAGAAGCCACGCTCAAGGAACTGCAACAAAACATCACATCGCTTGACCTGTCCCGGAATGATATGGAGCGATTACCGTATACGGAGTTAGCTAGATTTCGCTGGCTGCAGGTGTTGATATTGAACGGAAATAAGTTCGCGGATTTGCCTAATAATTTATCGACGGCCTTACCTAGCGTTCGGGAACTTGAAATGCAGAATAATCGTCTAATGACAGACCTTTCAAAACATTCGCTCGCGTCCGCCTACAATCTTAAAAGACTTGATGTTACGAACAACAACATCACGAATCTCCACTCAGGTGTTTTCTATAATAGCACAAAACTGAGACGTCTTTATTTGTCACACAACAGAATCAAAACAATACATGCAGGCGCTTTTCACGGTTTAACAAACTTGAGGAGGTTAAATATTGACCACAACCAAATCACAAAACTACCAGCAACGGTATTCAAGCCGTTGGTTCTTCTCCAAAACTTGAATGCGTCATCGAATAACTTAACTGTAATCCCTGGCGACCTGTTCCGCAGCTCTCCGCTTTTGAGACGCGCCGACTTTAGTTACAATGAAATTACACAACTCGCGCCAGCCTCGTTTCGGAATTTGCCACGTGTTACGGACATATATCTACAACATAATAGCATTGAGAGATTCGCGCCCACTGCCTTTGCAAATACCAGCATCTTCAATGCCGTGCACTTAGATGCTAACCCTTTGAACTGTGAGTGCTTTTTAGTATCAGGGGTACTGAGACAGTTACGATTTCTCGGTAAGCTGAAAGGCAG
>JAUKWF010000313.1:0-13170 GCA_032356525.1 Eutonina indicans
TGTCAAAAATGCTTGCCCAAACTACCGTTCGAGCACGTGACAGTTTTCTCGCAAATGGTGATACAGTACATCAAGCAGGGAATCGAAAACGCAACTGTGTCCAACAAAAAACTACGTGACATCAGCGAGATTAGTGTCATGGAAACAACATCGATGAACACAGCAAACACAACCAGTGAATTGGAAAAGGACATTCTTGGATACAGTGAGTTTCTGTGTAAAGTGTTTCCAACCAATACAGACTACGTGTCAACGTATATCGAATGTTTACACTTGAAACACGCCAACATCACCAGAAAGATCGCCATCGATCGAGCATTAGCTGCATTTCCAGGCGAACCGCGATTCAAAATATGGAAAGGGGTGCAGTTAGCGGCACAGCGGAAACTGGACGATACGATTGATCAAATTAAGGACATTTGCAATGAAAACGACGATACACTGCATATTTTGTCGTACTTCAAGCAGAAAGCTCGTAAACAGATTTTCGAGCGTTCCATGAAGAAAGGAAGAAAGGCTATAGAAAAGGAGAATTACGAGGCTGCTGTATCCTATTTTACGCTAGCCTCGTCGCTTTTTACCAACGACGTTGTACCGGTGCAAGAGCGCTTTGAGTGTTACAGTAAGACAGGAGACGAAGCGAAATGGCTGACCGATTTAAATAGGATTCTAACGTTAGATCCATCCGCGACGTACTACTGCATGAGAGCTGTACACTACCAACACCAGGGCGACCACCTAAACGCGTGCGAAGACTACATGAAAGCGCTCGAGGTCGAAGAGAAAGAAGCGCTGAAGATTGTGACGATGAATGGTAATGTAGAAGACGTCACCAGGCTATTTCACACTACAGCCTTGTCGATGTGTGATATAAACAAAACACGTGTCGCCACAAAGTTATGTGAGACGGGACTTCAATTCGATCCCAGTCATAAAGGGCTGAGAAACTTGATGGAAAAATCTACGATGAGTCGTTGTGTTATACAATAATATATTATATAAAAGTGTACTTTATGGACTGCGTGAAAGTTAACGGCCTTTCTTGAGTACCTTATCGACCCTTTTTTACGCCGGCCCTTAATTAACGATTAACGCCGGCCCTTTTTACGCTGGCCCTAAATCCGCCATTTGTAAATAAGGGCTTACCACCATTTAGGGCCGTGAAAATAATTTGTAATAATTTTAGTCACTTTTTCTTTAAATAAAAAGTTAAAAACAGTAATATAAGAATATTTTCAGATTTCAATTAGAAAAAATTTGTATCGGTCTTTTCTCGTAAAATAACAGTTTATAATCTGAAAAGTAAGAAGGTTTTCAAATTTTATTGTTCATTTCTAGTAAAAAAAACAAAAAGTCAGTCAGAATACAGTGAAAAGCATGACTATTCAAAATAACGCCTCTTTTTCATAAAACAACCACTTTTTTGGCCCTTTTTACACTGGCTCTTTTTAGGCTGGTCCTTTTAAAGCCGGAGGCCAAAAATTGCCGCCATTGAGGGCCGGCGTAAAAAGGGCTGATAAGGTATTACATAAAATATTAGCCTGTATATAACTGTATAATCTACGGAAAATGAATACTCCAAAAACCAATTGTATAACAGGGACGTATACAGAATAATTTTATTTTGCCCCTGCTCAAAATCGATTATAAAATATATTTGGCAATAAAAAACACATAACAGCCATTTTGTGCCCCTGCTTGAGCAGTATAAGCAGCCCCTGAATATTGATAGTTTTTAAAGTGCTTGAAAGCTATTTATTTCTAAAAATGTATTTTTCAATCTTAACAAACTAAAAAAGAAGTTTTGCCATTAAAGAATAATTTGTCAAACTTGAATTTTCTCTCCGGGTAAACCTGTTGTATATAAATCCAGATCCAGAGGTTCACAAGGTTCGCAAGGTTCGCATCTGCGAATAAATTAATTTCAACAGTGAAAACAACATCAATTAAATTATTTTGAAGATTACATTGCTTGATTTCAATGATTTTGCGAACTCTCAATTTTTGGCTAGATCCCTCTTTTCTGATATACATGTCATTGAAACAAGTAGCTGTGCGTGTTCAAGAAACTTGGTGTGTTTAACAATTTATACGTCACGCTATTTTCGGATAGAATTTAACCGTCCGAGACTTTTGAAGGAATTGTGGCTATACAACAGGTGGTTTTAAAAATTCGAATCTCTCTATTTTGAACTCGCAAGGGGCTTAAAATTGTGTTCGAGAGAGAGTTAGAGATAAAGAGATAAAAAAGCTTAGTTTAGAGAATATACAATAGGGACAGATTTTTCCTTCGATATAAGAGAGAAGTTCGGATACAGGATGAATTCAGTACCAGTACCAGTCCCGTATGGGATTTCAATTTCATCGAAATACTATGTATACCTTCTTTACATTGAAGGGTTTGGTACACGGTAAGTTTACCCCTGCTCGAATCTAATAGTGATATATTTTCGACAGCAATAACATAGATTCAACTCAAATTAAACATGCAACCACCAGCCAATTATTACCCCTGCTTGAGCATCATGGACAGGAGTCTAAATCCGCCCTGGGGTGTTAATTATTGTGTTTAAAGTATTGTCAATTGTTGTTAGATTGTTAAACATCCAAGGCATTAAAATACCCTCATAATGTTAACAATTATTCTGAAGTTGATCCATACTTCTGTCTGTTCAAACAAAGGGTAGAAAAGCAGTGTTTAACTTTTTTGTATCTCTTTCTCTATGATTTTACCGACAAAATAGAAATTATAAATATTTACAAAATCACCGACAATATAATAATTTCAAATCCTGCATATTTTTCATAATATAATTCAATAAAATTTCTCACTTTATGAAATAAATAATCGATTATGTTGTCATAATAATGGTTTCGTTTTTTTCATTGATTTTTTCTTATCCTAGGTACTTGAAAGCCTGTAAACTAAAATTGACCATTTGAGAAAAATCAGTTCCGTTATTTTAAACCCCTTCTCCTGTACGCATGAGTGGGCATCTTACGGCTCCATTTTTGTTTCTTTTGGATTAAGGTAATTGCTCTAAAAAAGCGCTTTGAAGCTCCACGTGTCATGTTTTATATGTTTTCTAGTTATTATTAAGGTACATTCTTAGTGGCTAGTCTAGATAATCCAGTCAACCTATACCTTGTATTCTTTTGAGCAATCCGCCCATCCGGATTTGTCTTGATCAGTTAATTGCGGTGTGAAATAACTGTGCAGTTAGTTGTTTGAGACAACGAGATGAAGTGATGCGTCAGTGAAACTACTCTTTTGTTAACGAAGAATCGGTTTTTACTGGAGACCACTCGTTCCCAGAGAGCCTTATGGAATAAGCAGTATTTCACCACGGAAATATATAGAGTCTCCAGGAGGAGTTGAACTGGGAACCTGTAAGTTCTCATCAGTCCAGCTCCTTAACCACTCAGTCACGGAGTCTCCTTAAATGCTGAACAATGTTTTATGCAAAACTGGTGGAAGTTATAATATTAAAACTGATTTTAAATGTATATAAATTTAAATGCGGTGAATATAAATGTATTTACTATAAAAATTATAAAATTTATTTCTCATTGTACAGTGTGTCTGAAAAAAAGCCGTTCTTATTGAAATACAATATATAATTTATTGAGCATCATAAACACGACTTATTAAAAGTAAGTTTCGCTTCAACATGATAGTTCATTCGTTCATATCGTTAGTTGAGTAATTCATGAATTTCACTATACTATTAACTTCATTAAAAGTGATTAAATTGTTATTTAATTATTCTTGGAAGAAAGACTAACTTTTTTTATGGCACGCACTGTAAAATTTCTTTCATTCGAAAGTGGAAAAAAAGTCGGAGAAGGGACTATTAAGACCTTGAAAAGATGTTGCATAAAAACGTATAGAAAAGCTATAAAATATGAGGATTATCGTAAAATATAAAAGGTAATAAATAAGTAAATAAATAAATAAATAACGATACAAAAGATACCAAATACGTAATACGGAAAATAGTGTTTAAACTAGTACTTATGAAACACTTTGAGCTTATTGAAAAAAAGCATTTTTCTAGACAATAAGAACCATTTTTAATGTCTAAACACCGTTCAAACAACATTCATTTAGTTGATAGAGACTATAGAACTTGAGCTCCTAAGCTTGATATATAGTCAAAAAAAATCTAAAAACTAGCTTTTAAAAAGTTGGGAAAAACAATTAGAAGACTTCCACATGGCTGTTGTTTAAAGCTCCTCACAATGCCTTTGGTATGGATTTGGTTATTTGAAAGTTTGTGTTTGGCTGTGTTAAAAAAATTTCATTATTACTGCAAACGACATACATAATATACAGTGTGTATCACAAAAAGTAGTACCGACGAGATTTTATGCTGTCAGGGGCGGATCCAGACCCCTGTCATGCTGCTCAAGCAGGTGTGGAATTGAGAGTGAAGTGTTTAATAACACTATTTCGATTTTATTGCAGATAGAAATACGTCACTTTACAGATTTGAGCAGGGGTAAAATTAAATTCTGTAACCGCCCCTGGCTGTTAAAATTTGTTTCTTTTAAAATTTGTGAATACATTAATAAGTTAATAAACACTATAATTTTAGTTTATTTTGTTTACAGTAATTTGGTACCATTTTTTGTGATTCCTTATGTAACTCCAGGACCAGATCCAGCCAAAAATTGAGGGTTCGCATCAAAATAATCAAATGTGTGATTTTATTTTACTAGAGAAAAGTTTGTTCTTTTATTTCTGAGCGTTCGTAACTACGAAGGTTGCGAACCACTGGATCTTCCCCTAAAATAAGTGTTCTGTTCTATACAGACTATTTATATGAAATAATAAATAATTACAGCAAGAGAATAGGCCAAAGATTTTGAAAACATTGTTTACGTTGTGTAAAATGTAAACGATGCCTTAGTAGATTTTCGTTTTTTTTGTGAAGGTATATAAAAAAATCAAGTGAACTGATCATTCAAACTTCTTAATTCTTTTTACTACAGTTTATGTATGGAATTTTCTTGGTTTATTTTACCCCCGTGAGCGTCGTTATAATTCAACGTTTTTGTTCAAATTGTAGACAATACACAAGGTTTGTCTTTGTTATAAAAGCTAATATTATAACATTAGAGAAATAACAGTTCCCCCAAAAGAACATGATTTGTTAGAAAATTTTAAGAAGTTTGCATCCATTTCTAATTTTTTTTATATACACCCTGTATAACTAAATATATTGATTTTTCTGTCTTTATTATGCTTCTACTCCTTCATTTGTGATACCGAGATTGGTCACTTGTGGTGGTCCGTCGCTATCCTTGTTATGAATGTAAGATATTTGGTGCACTAAATAGAAAATAAAATAACGATTGAATTAAAATGTTTTGTGGTAAATGAGTAATTAATCTATTCATTTAATTATAAGATGCAAGGTCAGTTTAGTGACTTATACCCAACGTAACTTAATAAAACGAAATGACAAAATTTGGAATACAGTGGAATCTCTCTATCTCGACTACCCACTATCTCGAACTTCTCTCTATCTCGAACAAAAAGCTTGGACATGACTCTCTAAGCTATGTTTATCTCTCTATCTCGAACTTTCTCTACCTCGAACAAATTTTTTAGTCCCTTGCGCGATCGAGATAGAGATATTCCACTGTATATATGGGTTATTTGAGGCTTCATACCACATGCATATCCAAAAATCTTAAAATATATTCCTATATCTACACCCTGGTCAAAAATCTTGGAAAGATCTTGGAAAGAACTTGAAAGATCTGCAAAGAATCTTTCCAAAATCTTTAAAGAATCTTGGAAAGATCTTGACAAATCGTGCCAAGATCTGGCTGGATCTTTGGCCTGATTAATAAACTCTTCTCTTTCATTAAACACAGAGACAAATACAACAAACATAATGCCTGCCATTTCCTGGCATGACCTTGTAAAGCCCACGATTATCATTTTAGCAAATCTTATTTTATCTAACCTGGTATAGGTGATTCCTTGGCTTCCTTGCACCCTTTCGTCCTGTTTTTCCTACACACCATTATCGCAGCCACTATACACATACACAATGCAATGGCGCCCAGTACAGCTGCTATTATGATGAGTGTGTGGGTGATATCTTGCATGCGATCTTTCTCCTTCTTGATTTCATCGTATTCGTACTGATAGTTCATTGACGAAGATGGTTTAGGAACACATTGGTAGTCTTTGACTCCTATACAGTTTTGACTGGCGAAGAATACATTTTCTGGACAGTTGTCGAAACCAGTATTGTGTTGGATGATTTTGGATAGTGTGGTCTCTTCGACTTGTTTGATTTCCTATGAGTAGAATAAAAGATGAATTAAATCCAAGAATAACACTTTCCGTAAATACTCGAATAAGCAAATTATAGCGCCCTTCTCGAATAACCGCCCGGATCACTCATATGATCTGACCGACAGGATGCACGGCAAAAAAACGATTTAAATCCCTACTCAGTAAATCGATCGCTTTTGTTAAGGCAACTTTGTGTTTTTCTGCATGTAAGGGCAAAAATATTTACTAATAATGCACTGTAAGGGTATGTTTGTAATCAATAAATACCTCATCTGTCATGGTGTTCTTATACCAGAATCGATCTCCATCTCTTATTCTTGTGAATTGCTCCACCATGATCTTATGGAAGGTTTCACCTAGCTCTGAATTGTGAACGTGATCCTCGGCGAGTCCGCCAACCCATAAATCGATATTGTTGATGTCCTTGTAGAGATCTTCGAGTTTCTGAGCTACCTTCTTGTCGGAAGTGATCTCATTGAATGACGTGTAAACTGGAAATTCGAAAGAAAAAGAAAAGTCACAGAATTAGAATCTAATAGCTTATTGACGTTCATTTGTAGGTTAATTTCCAAATAAATCGACCGACTTCACAGAGGCGGGGATGCAGCTAGTTTGCTTTACTAAGACAATTTTAAGTAATGGACCTGCAAAAACTGTTCTATTGCTACCGATTGTTCTACAGGGTGAACGGAAAAAAAACGGACAAAAAATCCAAACATGAAAAATCATTTAATTTATTCTAACAGCGAGTTTATACTGCAGTTTTTGATTTGTACGGTTTCAGTTGTTTTATTCTTTATTGACTTGTTCCGTAGGGGATACTTCTTCAACGACCGTAGCAAATGGCTAATCTAAATGGTGATTAAATTTCGATTGTTTTTTTCTGACCAATAGAAATCGTCGGTAGTATTCGTCATTATTGTGTTATCCAATCAGAAACCATGCCATCATCAGTTATACTTTTCGTTAAATAGTCGTTTTACCATAAATTAAATGATTTTTATGTTATGATTTTTTGTACAGTGAACCGGAAAAAATACCTAAAAACAAAAAAGACATTAAATGTTTTGTGAAAAAGACAAATCCATATACACACATACCTTTTAATCCCAAATTTTTGCGTACAGTGTTGTAATCAGACAGCCCATGATCTCTACCACGTTGAATATTAAATGCGGGTAAGTCGAACCCAGTCTCTTTATCGGGTGACGCGGCTCCTTGTCGAAACAGCGTGTTTCGTATTTCATCGACCATCAACATATCGATTTCTTGCGCAGGGAATGCGAGTGCTCCACGGAAAATCGGGTCCAGACCTATATAGAAAAAAAATAATATTTCATATAATCCACCACCATCACTTATATTTTCTATGAAACAAAATTCCCATGTTAATTAAGGTTATCTCAAAGATACTATCACGAATAAAGAATAGAGTCAGACCTAGACATGTGGCAAAATTTTAGGAGGATAGTGAATGATAATTGAAAACTCGTTCACTCTTACAAAATCTATTGTCTAAGTACGAAGAAGAGGTCTGAAGACTAGATGTAAACTTGTTTAGCTCTTGACATTCATAAGACACACTGGGTGAAAAACTATATTTCCTGTGATGAAAATATATAGAAAGGTCACATTTTCATATTCAAAATTCTGGAAATGTGCCCTTTCTGAGAAATTTCATGATTGGAAATGTGGTTTTTCGCCCAGTGACATTCTAAGCTGTACGTTTATCAAATATACCATACACGGTACGTACCTCCTTCCAGCTCTAGACGATTTGGTTTGAAATACATTTCACGGAGAAGAGCGTGTCCGTGCTCGGTAGGATTGCCATCCTCGTCCAAGCGGTAAAGAAGTGTGTTGATCTGACTGTGTCCGTATCTGGTGGCAAAATAATATATAATAATAATAAAATATAAGTTGGTGGTGCTCAGTGAAATATGACATACGTAATATGTTGGCTTGTCTCATTTTAGATAACAAATGTTTAATTCATTAGTTCATAGCTTTTTTCCGATCTGAGAGTTTAAGAATACGAGATATATTTCGATACTGTAAAGTATCATCATTCGTGCATTAATGCGGACTAGAATTCGCAGATGTGAACCTGTAATGTAGCCGTAGTATTGCCAAAGAAGAAACATGCAAAAACTCAATATCTGACCTTTACCCGTAATTTAATTATCTTAAAGTTTAATTTTTTTTTTTATGTATATTTGTCATGATAACGTAACCCCAAGTGTAGTATAAAGAAGCACACAGAAAGTACATTTTCCAAACTCCTTACCTGAATGCAGCTGTTGCGAATTCATTAGACACGGTCGTTTGAACATCTTTCTTGTACCCAGTATATTGGGGAAAATGATCGCCACCTAGCAGAGCTGGTAGATATTCACGGAATGCAATGGCTTGGCATTCAGCTATCAAGAATCGACGAGCGTGTTGGAATGTCTCTTCGTCGGTTGCCTAAGAGAAAATGATAATCCATATTGTGAATAACTGTATCAGTGTTTATACAGTTTTTTACTCCTTCGTTAACACTCATTCACTAACGAACTTTTCAGTTCCGGAGATTAAAAATACCACTTATGGGCTGCATGAGACTATTTATATACGTTTTAGTCTAGGAGATAAGTGGCCGAAATATTTCCTACACACGCATAACTAATTATTGAATAGTTTTTTTGAGATTTCTTTAGCTTTGGGACACTTACGGGAAGCAAGAGATTTCAGCATAGTTTTTTACTCCTTCTTTAACATTAAAACGCATTTTCAACGAATGTTCGAAAAAAGGGAGTTAGCCGTATCTCCGAGAGGTTTTAGCTGTGAGAAGTTTGAGTCTTACCAAAAGTAGTATTGTTTAAGTACAGGTAATCAATCAAAAACTAACTGTTTAAAATGTTATTCAATTGTTCACCCGCAGGCTTAAATTGCGTACAAAATATAGATTGTTTAGTAGTACAGTGGAATATCTCTATCTTGAACTCGCAAGGGACTAACAAATCTGTTCGAGGAAGTTCGAGATAGAGAGTAGTCGAGATAGAGAGATTCTACTGTACTTAAAAATCAACTTCTACGTAAAAGCAAACCCTTTCAAATAAAAAATGAAGGAATTTTTTTATATGAACCCAGTAATGTATCACACTAACCACTGGATTCTTCAGTATGTATTCATGTGCCAGCCTGTTGTGTTCTCGAACAAACAAGGTGTGGATTGCAGCTAAACCGGGTTGTACGTTTGCGCGATTATCACCAGCAATGTAAAGTTCATTCATTGGTCTTCCAACCGGGTTAGCCATTGTCATGAAAGCCTCATTTTTCTAAAATATGAAAAAGGAAATAGTAATAGTACTGCAACTTTTTATATGCGGGCTTCTAATTGTTAAGATCGTATAGCTTGGACGGCTGTAAGCTAGTCTGTGATGGAAGTCACTTACCCATAACTAAGCTCTAGAATGTCTTCTAGAAAACTATTCAGTTCTGGAGATTAAAATTCCCACTTACGGGCTGCATGAGACTTTACATACGTTAGTCTAGGGGGTAGTGGCCGAAATATTACCTACACACGCTAGAACTAGTTATTGAATAGTTTTACTGAGATTTTTTTTTTAGCTTTGGGACTTACGGGTAGCATGAGATTTCGTCCCATTTTCATCTGACCATTCTTGAATTCACGTAAATACTTAGTTCGTTGTTCGTTCACACCGTACACATTGCTGGCGTCGATTAGAGATGTGATGACATTGAATTGTTTGCGATGTGTCTTGCCTTCTTTGTATTCACCTGAACACCTAAGGAGGAGAAGAAAACATAATGCTCAAACTAAAGGTCTTCTACCAGAGGCACCTATCCAGCCAAAAAATGAGAGTTCGCAAAAATCATTGAAAATCATTAA
This sequence comes from Eutonina indicans, assembly GCA_032356525.1. Taxonomy (NCBI): domain Eukaryota; kingdom Metazoa; phylum Cnidaria; class Hydrozoa; order Leptothecata; family Eirenidae; genus Eutonina; species Eutonina indicans. Next base: position 10,212 of record JAUKWF010000313.1, read on the forward strand.
TAAGCATAATAATCAAAAAGAAGAAGTTTTCAGTATCAACATATATCAGAGGCCAGGGGGTAAATACAGGTTTTTTTTACCCTGCTCAGGTCTGAAAATGATCTATTTTCATTGGTAGTGACATCAGATATGACGATATTATGACATATCACACCTGATTCAACCCCCTGCTTGAGCAGCATGAGCAGAGGGTCAGCATCCACCCCTGTTGGAAATCATTAACAACCTACCCGCTGAATGTGGTTCGAATAAATGGCATTTTTTCCTTTCCGGTACTGTAAGGATCAAAGTGAACATCTCCCTAAAAAACAAAACGTACATAAATCATCTAGGGTTGCACGGATTGAGACTGGACTTTATGTATACGCTAAATTAGACTATTTTGCTAGTCGACTTTCCTTTTTAACGGGTGTCTGGTCTAAACGGCAATTAATGGGTCCAGTGTCAATGTTCGGGTCTTTACAATACACAATAAGGATGCCGTCGGAAAAGGAAAGAAAACTGTATCATGAATTACAGGTTCTTCCTTCCTTCGGTATGGGTACAATATGACTATAAGATAGTATCCGATTAATCCGAATCGGGATTTACAAAAAAAGTTCCAACTGATTTTACATTCTCCATACCTTTGGGATAGTAATAGGCATCCAGATTTGATTCTGATGAAATTGCATGAAATCCTTTCTTGGTAATGGTGTAGATAAATCGTTGTCGTGAGAGAAGAACTGACCGTAATGCATTGTAAAATCGCTCATGTTTCGTTGACTGAAAAAATCACCTTTCTATATAATACAAAGAAATAGTGACGTGTTATGAACATCTTTAAAACGTCAACTAAATGTTAATAAATACATCACGTTGAAGGTTTTGACAAAATATATAAAATGCCTTATAAGGAACTCAACAATGGAAAAAGATGTACATATCAATGGAGTCCTTGTAGTTAGGAAATTTCTAATTTCAATCAGTAATTGCGTTGTGTATCATTTACGCAGTGTAGGGGTCAGGGGTTAGGCTTAGTAACAAAAAAGGATACACAACGCAATCACTGATTGAAATTATAATCTTCCTTGTAGTTATGATGCCGTATGAGAGGTAAAGATATATTTAAGAAATTTCAAAAGGTATACCTGTGTCATAAGCTTATTACTGATTTCTCTGGGTGACGGTCTGGTCGATCCAACACCGCTGAACTCCAAGGGGTATGGACACGAGTTTGTGAGCTTGTGATGACGCGTGCACGCTGACGCGGGTTCGGAAACATTGTCAGCGTACGCGTGTGGCGCCAAGTTGATCAAATTCTCTCCGACTGCACCCCAGAGCATATTGTCTTGATTGTTCCATGCACCGTCGACACGCCTGAATGGATAAAGAGATTGGTTAACGAAAAGAACTTCAATTCAATTTAGTACCTTAAGGGAAGAAATTTTGGCGGGAAGAATTTTTGGCGGTGAGAAAATTTGGTGGATTTGGCGGAATTTAATTTGGAGGATGACGAAATAAATTAAATTTGGCGGGAATTAAATTTGGCGGATGACGAAAAATATTAAATTTGGCGGGAATTAAATTTGGCGGGTTGCGAAAAATATAATACCAATAATCCTCTTGCAGCTTTTATATGTGACAAAGTTGATGTATTTTTAACTAAATATGCGATTTTATACAGGTTATTGCAAAATTACATTGAAATATTTGAAAAAAATAATTTGGTAGATGGTAAAAAATAATAAATTTGGCGGATAACGAAATCAATTAAATTTGGCGGATGACTAAAAATATTAAATTTGGCGGGAATTTAATTTGGCGGATGAAGAAAAAAACTAATTTTGGCGGCAATTTAATTTGGCGGATTTTAGCTAAATCCGCCAAATCCGCCAAAATTTCTTCCCTTAAAATATTAATTATGGAAACATTTCTATTATGGTTTGCAAGTTCACGGGTTTAATACCAGATATTTGAATGATAGTGCTAGTGCCTCTCTTCTTAGCATTTTAAAATAATTAGTGAGTTAAATTGCAATGATAAAATGAAGAAATTGAAGCAAGGTTGAAGTGGGAACATTCTGGTTGCCCTTAGTCCGCCAGTCATTTTTACTATGTTTAAGTAAATTTCATTGGCGGATAAAATTCTCGCATAAAACTTGATTTATTCCTATAAATTTCAGTAATTTTTCGCAGCACATGAAAAATTTATTTAACAACCCACCTGTCTTTTGTCTTTGGAATTTTATTAACCTTAGCATTACACACCGGCGTGAATAGCATCGGTTTGCCTCTGAAATCCAATGTCACCTCGCCTTCAAAGACGCGTTGGTTCGGTGGACTGGGACTAATCTCGACCGTGTATTTGAAGTATTGCTTTCCGACGTCGACGATACTGTATTCGCCGGTGTCGTATCGTACGGACTTGCGGTCCACGTTGATGTGGATTCGGCCGTTCTCTGGTTGTTTTGAAATCTCCTTGATGAATAGTTGAGGACATTGTCCAACTGTGCTCGACTCGAGAATTTCCACGGAGTCGGACCTAGATTTGTATAAAATATTTTCATTTTTGCTTAACACTTCACAGTTTGTTTACAGTACATGGCCAAATGTTCTTTATCGATTTCCCGATTTTGCACCTTTCTTATGAAGAAATGTAGCAACGACTATTTGCCACTAAAGGTATAAAGAACTATAAACTTTAGAGGTTTCCTATTATTCGATCATACCATGTTTTATTTCCAATTTTAAAATGTTTTACATATGTAAATAAAAATTATAACTCTAATAAACAGAATAGCATTATTTTTCAAAACGCTATTTCCTATTGACGAAAGATTTTCTCATGAATATTGTTTTTGAATCCATCATCCGTGAAAGTTTTTGTCAAATATTTTGCGTTTTTTTTTATCTGTGATACTTTCTACCCTTAAAGTACTCCTTAATGATGTATAGCATGCTTACCCTTCTGATGGCAC
>JAUKWF010000314.1:0-10181 GCA_032356525.1 Eutonina indicans
TTTATAAACAAGTCCCTTCTTCGCTAATTCACGTTTCTTTTTCTTAATTTTCGCTGCTTTAACTTCTTCCTATGAAAATATTTAGAAGAATATTTATAAACAAGTCCCTTCTTCGCTAATTCACGTTTCTTTTTCTTAATTTTCGCTGCTTTAACTTCTTCCTATGAAAATATTTAGAAGAATGTTTATAAACAAGTCCCTTCTTCGCTAATTCACGTTTCTTTTTCTTTATTTTCGCTGCTTTAACTTCTTCCTGTGAAAATATTTAGAAAGATAGAGAGAAATGGTGGCGGAAATATTTGCACATTTAATTATGATTCATATGGTATCACACACAACAGTATTTTTCGGAAGACCTTATATTATAGAAAATACTTACAGTTCTTTTTTGATCTTTGACCGTTTCATAAAAACGGGACCACCAATCGATTTGTTCGTCGCTTTCTTCTTCTCCTTCTTTCTTCTCTTCTTCACCGTCCTATAGACATATGGTGATAAATTGTGATGAATTGTGAGAATATGAGAATAAGATTATTAGATACAACATGAGAACAAAATTATAAGTACATAACAATAAGTCATGAGTATTTTGAGAAAATATGTATAAAATATAAACAAAATCACAAGAACATGAGAACAAAATTATAAGAACATGAGAACAAAATTATAAGAACATGAGAACAAAATATAAGAACATGACAACAAAATTATAAGAACATGAGAACAAAATATAAGAACATGACAACAAAATTATAAGAACATGAAAACAAAATTATAAGATCATGATAACAAAATTATGAGAACATGAAAACAAAATTATAAGAACATGAGAACAAAATTATAAGAACACGAGAACAAAATTATAAGAACATGAGAACAAAATTTATAAGAACATGAGAACAAAATTATAAGAACATGAGAACAAAATTATAAGAACATGAGAACAAAATTATAAGAACATGAGAACAAAATTGTAAGAATATGAGAACAAAATTATAAGAACATGAGAACAAAATTATAAGAACATGACAACAAAATTATAAGAACATGGGAACAAAATTATAAGAACATGAGAACAAAATTATAAGAACATGAGAACAATATTATAAGAACACGACAACAAAATTATAAGAACATGATAACAAAATTATAAGAACATGAGAACAAAATTATAAGAAAATGACAACAAAATTATGGGAACACGAGAACAAAATTATTAGAACATGAAAACAAAATTATAAGAATGTGAGAACAAAATTATAAGAACATGAGAACAAAATAATAAGAACATGAGAACAAAATTATAAGAACATGAGAACAAATTTATAAGGATATGAGAACAAAATTATAAGAACATGAGAACAAAATTATAAAAACACGAGAACAAAATTATAAGAACACGAGAACAAAATTATAAGAACATGAAAACTAAATTATAAGAACATGAGAACAAAATTATAAGAACATGAGAACAAAATTATAAGAACATGAAAACAAAATTATAAGATCATGATAACAAAATTATAAGAACATGAAAACAAAATTATAAGAACATGAAAACTAAATTCTAAGAACATGAGAACAAAATTGTAACAACATGAGAACAAAATTGTAAGAACATGAGAACAAAATTATAAGAACATGACAACAAAATTATAAGAACAAAAGAACAAAATTATAAGATCATGATAATAAAATTATAAGATCATGATAACAAAATTATAAGAACATGAGAACAAAATTATAAGGATATGAGAACAAAATTATAACAAGATGAGAACAAAATACTAAGAACACTAGGACAAAATTCTAAGAACATGAGAACAAAATTCTAAAAAACGTGAGAACAAATTTATAAGAAACATGCGAACGAGTTTATAAGAAACACGAGTTTATAAAAACATGAGGAAAAAATTATAAGAACATAAGAACAAAAATGAAGAGAAACATTACCTCTTTTTTCTCTTCTTCTAACGCATCAAGTTGTGCTTTCAATTCATCTAAACCTAATGACACTGTTGGTTTCGCGTCCACCTCTTCTTCTTCTTCTTCTCCGCCCTCTTCTCCACCTTCACCACCCTCAACACCACCCTCAGCGCCTTCACCACCTGCAAGTTAAATATATATATAGCTTATACATCATCATACAGTTAGGTCTGTTTACTGCATATATCTAACTTCCAAACAAATCGGAATACGCATTTCCCGAAATAGATATCCGACAATTTGAAATCTAAATGACATACTTTTAATAGTGAGCATACTTAACAACTGCGAAATTTGGACTTTGACAAATACTCAAGCAGAAAAAACGATTGACTGTTTTCACAGAAGACTATTTCGAACCTACGTATTAAACATAAAGTGGCCAAAAGTAATAAGAAACGATGATCTTTACGAGAAAACTAAATTAACAAAGTGGAGTGAAGAAATCGAAAAAAGAAGATTGAAATGGTTTGGCAAAGTTATTAGAATGAACGAGGAAATACCTGCGAAAAAGGCATTCAGATACGCACTGGAAAAATACGCGAGACCGCGAGGTAAGCCTACTACAACCTGGCTGAGCGATTCGGCCCCCCTCCTACCAATTTTTTTATCATAATTTTTTTCATACTAAATGTATTGAAAACAAAACTTACAGTATTAAGTATTAAGATAACTTTATTACACACATGTTTTGAAAATTTCAGTCCTATCTATACCTTGGCCATATTTCAAAACCAGGTATCAAAATTCAACTAACTCAGGCAAGAACGATTGAAAACTAAAATGTTTATAACAATAGTATTTATTCAATCAACTTCATATTTTCAACATAAGTTTATAACAAAGAAGCAAAATACATGACGTTAAGTTTTAACGCAAACGTTAACGTTAACGCACTTTATGACGTCATAGCGCATTTTCAAAATTTTGTCAAGTTTGGCGCGTCTCATTTTGTATTTTTGATGAAAATAATATATGTTAAAAAGATTCGTGTAAGCTCTTAGAAAATCAAAACAAAACTGAAAAAATTAAATATTTCTCTCTCAAGAGCATTTTGAAAAAATATTCATTTTTCGGTCATTTTGGACATTTTTTATGACGTCACATAATGGCTGCCATTTTGAAAAAATTTGTAGATTCTACACAGGCCTATACCTGTACCAAATTTCATGCGGCCAACATGTTTATTTCAGATTTTATGGAGGGGGGGGGGCGAATAGACAAACATTAGAAACTCATTAAACGCCCCCGAAAGTCGAAAATTTGAATTCTATTCGAAGCATGACGGTATTGGCTTAAGTTAGTTAATCCAAATTTCTAAAAATCTTTGAACATTAGAGGGAGGCTTGGAATTCTTCCATTTTTGCTTGTTTAAAGTTTGAAAATCTTTAGAGAACCATTTAATCTATTCAAGTCTCACAAACCTTTTTTCATAAAAAAATGATGAAAATCCGAACAGATTATCAGCCATATTATATGGCAACATATTCAGTATGAAGCACAAGAATTCTAATAAAAAGCGTGTATATGAGCAGGCTTGAAGTAGCTTGTTAACAAACCATCGAACTTTGTTCACCCTGTACATTTCATAATGTAAACATACCTGCTTCCGCCTCTCCTTCTCCGCCCTCTTCAGCGCCTTCTCCACCCTCTTCACCGCCCTCATTTTCAACATCCCCATCACCGCCACCCTCATCATCTTCAATAAATTCATCTTCAGTTTCTTCATTCTCCTCTTCTTCAATGTAACCGAGCTAAATGAAAAATAATAGAATCAAATAAGAATTTTTCTCTTCTTCAATGAAATGAAAATAACCCTCGCAAAAATACAGGGCGTATGAAAAAAAAGACAAGGATTATATATGTGCTATTATTCCGTGCAATTTAAAGTACCAATGATTAAGGTTAATTACCTTATAAGTTTCTTTAACCTTTTTAAAGCTCACAAACCAACCTTAATTAAGGTGCACTACATCTAAATTAAGGTTCACTACACCTTAAATAAGGTGTAAGTTAGACTCTAATCACAGACTCAAAAAATACTCCGTATTATAGAGTAGTTCGCGGGAATTATATTGTCTGTATTACAGTCTAGGTGTAAGTGTACCTTATTTTTAGCATTTTAACAATTGGTACTACTACAAATCGCGTGGAATGCCACATATGCAAAAACACTTTTCATTTCACAAAGTGACGAAAAAATGAAATGTAAGTGCATACTTTCGATACATAGGCTTCTATAGTTTGTGGAAATCCACACAGCTCGTTGCTATGCGATAAATAAATTAGTACAAGGCGAGGGAAGGGAATTCGAAATTTTGGAAAGTCAGTTATAGCTCTTGCGAATTTCTACTGATATACAGAACAAGGGGTAATCAAATTCATAACGAACTAACATATAATATGGCAACATAATGTACACTGATGGATCTATTTAGAGAGGCAGGATCGGATCCAGATCCCTGCTCATGCTGTTCAAGAAGGGGTAAATTTGAGAGTGAAGTGTTTATTTTGGCTATTTTTATGTTATTGCAGACAGAAATACATCACTTTTCATATTTGAGCAGGGGTAAAATAAATGCTGTATCCGCCCCTGAGAGGTCTCAGTAGTATACATATCGAGTGTATAATAATTTCTCCGTCCGTCGTCTCATAAATTAACGATAAGTGTCAAATTAATAAGATTTGCTGCATAAATTAAGATCTGAAAAGTCGCTAAAGAAACAATGAGGGAAGAAAGTAATGCATGCCTAAAATATAATATACAGAGCGAATTAAGACAAAGTTATCCCATCATTCTATGAAATTTATACTAGATTGATTCAATACTTAATGTTATCCATATCCCGTGGAGTGATAAATATCAATAATTGGCCAAAAATGTAATTGTATTTTTACTGAGAATATATTTCGATTCTTTAAATGTATCATTTTCAGTTAAAAATAAGCAAACAAAAGTAAAATATCCACATACGTAGATCGCACTTACGTCATCATAGTAATCTGATGCTTCTGCTCCCATCCCGAGTTCAAGATCTTCCGGATCACTTCCGGCCGCACTTCCACCAGAAGCTCTGGAACCTCTCCTAGATCCTAATCCACTGGTCGTCTTCTTTAAAGTTTGTAACGGTGTTGCTAACTTGCTCCCAATTGAGAGTATCGGCGTCGAAATATGCTCTATGAGCGACTTCTTTCCGGGTGTCATTCCTACGTCCGGCGGCTCTTTTCCGACACTTCCGCTCATGCTTTGCGTTTCTTCGTTGCCCAATAGCGGTTGTTCCGCTTCGTTTAAACGCTTGGGCGTGCCCATTTGTGACATCAACTTTTTGAAGGGTGTGACTGGGTTCGATTTCACTATATCATCCTTCGGAGCAGTACTACCAGCTTGACTTTTCTTGGAAGGTGTTTCTCTCTTCAAACCACCATATGATCCAGCCACGCTTCTAATAGGTGTCAACTTCTTGAACGGAGTTCTTCTCGTATGTACATTTGAACGCACGTGGTAATGTATGGTACTCGAATGTTCAACTTTCCCAAGACTCAACTTGCCAGGCGATGCTAGTACACTTGGCCTCCGTCTACTCGAATTGTCTTTAAACGAAGCGTGGCTCCTCTTCGAAGGCGTTGCGTGGGCGTGGGAGGGCGTGACTACTCTAGAGGCATGGCGTGAGGCTGCTCTGGATGGTGTCTTAAGTATCGATTTTCGGGAAGGTGTTTTGAAGCCGGATCCTAATTGAGTCAACCCTTTTTGTGAGAAGGTAACCGACTTGAATGAACCAGCCATTGATGGTGCTTTAGAACCTGCTCTTGAAGCAGCTTTGGAACCAGATCTAGCTTGGGACCCAACTTTTGATCCAGCTCGAGACCCTGCCTTGGAACCAGCTCGTGATCCAGCTTTCGAACCAGATATAGATTTAGCCTTTGAGCCTGCCTTAGATTTAGCTTTTGAGCCAGCCTTTGAAGAAGTTTTCCCTCCGTCGCCTTCAAAAGCAGGATTATCGACTCCGCCAGAATCGGAGGGCGGTCTGCCCTCGCTTGCAGTATCACTCACACCACCACCCGGAGCCTCCCCTACACCATCTGACACATACTCTTCAAGGTATGCGCTACTTGGCTGCAGAAATTGAAGAAGTGAATTTACAATGTTAGTACCGATCAATATCTCTTGTCCGAACATCCGCTTTTCTCGGACACTGATACTCAACGGCGGACAATAACGGTCTTCCGATGGCAGCATCTATCGACAAAAATAAGAAAAGAGAATGTAAAAAGCATTTAGTATTGAGATGATTGTAAATATTCCAGATATTCTTAGATTACATAGGATGTAAAAAGGAAGTAAAATGATTTTAAACGATCTCCTTCTAACAGAAAAAGATGACGAATTTATTGGTTCAGATTTTCTATAGTTTACTTAGTACATATATCATCCATTATGCCACAGCCCTATAACACAAAATCGTATTCTGTACTAATGGCTTATATTATACGACTTGTTTGTATAGCTACTTTATAAAGTCAATGATCAAGAGGCAATATTTCTGGGTATATATTGTATTCCGTATGTATATTTTATGAATGTTTGGGTATTTTATTGCACAGGTCCCACTTGGAAAACAGAAAATACATGCTGAAGTGATTATCATGGGTAGAATATGTTCAATAAATAAATAAATAAACAGAAGCATTTACCACGCCCTTATCCGCCATTCACCACGCCCGTATCCGCCATTCACTTACCATATCAAATATATTCCATGGTACTTCAAAGTTTGGGTTTTTCTTTGCAGACGGTATGATGGGTGAGGAAATACTATCGCTGACACATTCTATAGTTACTTGTGGTCGTTCGATTGCTTTGAAATTGATCGGCTTCAACTCGCGAACTCCCCAGAATAAAACCTGGAAAACGAAATTGTAAAAGATAAGAAGAATTTGCCAAACATACAAGTTGAACGCCAACGCGATAGGCTACCTTAGGGAATTAATTTTCGCGGACATGACCTCTCCCAAAATTTCGCGGAAAAAAAGGGAATTTATTTTCGCGGATCTCACAACAAAGTTAATTTCGCGGGAATTTATTTTCGCGATTGAATGAGATTGAAAAATTTCGCGGGAACTTATTTTCGCGGTTGGAAGTTTTTATGAAATTTTGCTGATGTGTAAAATCAAGGAATTCGTCTTTTTGCACTATTTTATGCTTTTGTAAAGGTAAAATGTATTATAAAAACCACATTTTTTCGTCTGTTATTTCAAGTGTATTTTCAGAATTTGGCAAAAATTTAAAAAAAAGGAAATTTTTGTTTTTTTTCTGAAATTTCGCGGGAATTTGGAGGTTTTCTAAAAATTTCGCGGGAACTTATTTTCGTGTGTTTGCTGCACTGTAATGGTACAAGAAATTAATTTGAGCTGCACATACAGTCGTTTTTGGGAAGGAGTGCCCCCCCCCTTGCTTTATGCCCAAATCTGCCTCTGTACTCAACAAAGTGACGAATCCATATACTCGTTTATAAGTCAAACTTAGTTCCTTAGTTTTCTAAGTCATATACTGAAAATCCAAAGTATTTCAAAACATCCACAACCAACCTCTATCGAATGCATTTCCATTTCCGGTCTGATATTATCCGGAACAAGGAAATACGCTGTTCCGTTTTCATCTTCCATTTCGATCGGTTCATCTAATGGAATATTTGATTTATTTCCTTTTGTTTCACCATCATCTTCAAGAGGTTCTTCAATATCTTCTCCTTCTTCTTCAGGAAGAATCTGTAAATAAAATATTATATTATATTATAGTATATTATAGCGGCTAGTCCAGATAATCCAGGGGATCTGGATAATGTGTCGAAGAAGTTGCCAATAAATTTTCTCCCTTGTTACCTCCTTGCAAACTGTGGGAGTTATTAACTATTATTGTAGGGTACCATTTAAACTATGAAACTCCTCCCTTACACCATCCTTAAGTTTTTCGATGCCTCAATCTACCATTTCTCCGACAGGGGTACCATCCAAAGAAAATCATGCTACCTCAAAAAGTTTGATAATCCTTCCCTTCAAACGTTATCCCATCTTTCTGACACCTTAAACAAACTGATGCTACCTTAAAGAGTTTGAAGTTTAAAGGATGCTAATAAATGTAATCCCTCCTTTCATCTATCTTTAAAAACTGATGCTACCTCAAAGAGTTTGAAGTTTAAAGGATGCTAAAAGACGTAATCCCTCCTTTTTACCGTGGGAGTTCCACATCTTTCTTGGGGAACCACCTAAACATACCCATGTTACTTCAAAGAGTTCGAATACCTCCCCCTCTATACAAGTCTCCCACATTCCTCTGACATGGTACCTTCTTTTTACCGTGGGAGTTTCCCATCTCTCTTGGGGAACCACCTAAACATACCCATGTTACTTCAAAGAGTTCGAATACCTCCCCCTCTATACAAGTCTCCCCTATCCCTCTGACATGGTACTCTCTTGGGGAACTATCTTGACAAAATGATGTTACCTCAAAGACCTAAAATTGATGACGTAACCCTTTCCTGTCTCTATAAGAGTCCTTCCTCCCTCTGATAAGAACGTAATATGTTACCTCAAAGAGTTCGAAAGCTGCTAACACTTCACCAGCTGGGTTGTTACCACGATAAATTTGAAACCATTCCAATTTGGGTGGAAATAATGGCGCCTCGTACTTCGTTTCGGCTTTCTTGACAAGAGGGCGCGCTTTTGCACGGCCAATGAATTCAATTTCACCCTTGAATGAAAAATGAAAACCAAATATAAATTCATAAACTTTAATTTTCGTAAATTCAGAGAATAAGAAATTATCAATAAAAAATGGAGACTGTTCAGACCTCGACATTTGAAATTGCACACAAGAATGAAATGATTTTTATATAAACTGCGAGTTTTGGAATTTCTAAAAAGGACTAAGGGGTGTTCAGGGGTGGAACTACACGTTTACTCATAATGCTCAAGTATAGGTAACATGAAGTGTTGTCGTGCGTTTATCATCACCATACAGTGGAATCTCGAACTTCTCTCTATCTCAAACAAAAAGCTTGGACACTTGTGTACTCTCTAAGCTACTTGTATCTCTTTATCTCGAACTTTATATCTCAAATATATTTTTTGGTCCCTTTCGAGTTCGATATAGAGAGATTCCACTGTATCTTTATTATCACTGACGAAAGCGAAAGATTGCTCCGCAAAGCTGTTAATCTTTCAATCAATAAAACCATTATTGATGGGTACTTCTTTTCTCGTTCACTCTATAACCAAGCTTTAAAAATGTTTCGTTATAAAAAAATCATACACATCAAGATTTATATATGTATTTGTTACAGCTTGTTGTTCCCACGCAAAATAACAGATTATAAAATCATTGAAGTCACAATAACGGAACTCAAGATATCCGGGCTTGTAACGTTGGCTAAAAAACGGCTATTAAATCTTTGTAAAACACCGTCAATGCTGGAACTTGAATTATATTTCAAATCTAAAAAATATCTTATAATACATATACATCATGTAGCAAATTATACATCAAGCAATAACTGCTTCTAGGCTAACACCTTACCCCTTCGTCATAATCGAATATTTCCGCCATTATGGTGGGCGGGTTTTCAATGACGTCATCAACATCGCCCCAAACAATCAAGTCGTAAAAGATGAGCATTTGATTCCACGTGGGACTTCTCGTTTCAAAGATGATGCGCGTATCCGCTGCTTGATTCGAAAATACAATTCTTGCGAATGCGTCTAAAAAATAATATTGTATAGTGTAAATAAGGCCTTAATGCGTATAATGGTTGCTTGATTCGAAAATACAATTCTTGAGAATGCGTCTAAAAAATAATATTGTATAGTGTAGAGAAGGCCTTAATGCGTGTGATGGCTGCTTGATTCGAAAATACAATTCTTGCGAATGCGTCTAAATAATAATATTGTACAGTGTAAAGAAGGCCTTAATGCGTATAATGGCTGCTTGACTCGAAAATACAATTCTTGCGAATGCGTCTAAATAATAATATTGTACAGTGTAAAGAAGGCCTTAATGCGTATAATGGCTGCTTGACTCGAAAATACAATTCTTGCGAATGCGTCTAAATAATAATATTGTACAGTGTAAAGAAGGCCTTAATGCGAATAATTGCTGCTTGACTCGAAAATACAATTCTTGAGAATGCGTCTAAAAATAA
>JAUKWF010000316.1:0-13144 GCA_032356525.1 Eutonina indicans
TTCCCTGTCATTATTATTCAAGGTGGATTGAAGAGGTGAATATCAAGACCTATGAAGAATATGGTAAGACATCCTGTCTTTTTTCGACTTATAATACACAATACACAATTAATACACACCATTCCTTTTTGTCATTAAATTTTAACATGATAGAATAAGATATTTAGGCTATTATAGATTTTTAATCATGAACCAATCAGGGAAAGCAATTTCTTTTTCAATGCCAAGGTCCATTTTTGATTTAATTATTCTCAATAAAATAATTTTTCTTTGCTACCATTTTCTCTGGTAGGATTTAAAAGGTAAAGGATAATGTAATATATTGTTAGTGTACCCAAAAGCCCGTACAGGTGCGGGTACAGGGGGAGTTAACGTATGTGAGTACGTACGCAGTCAGACTGGCTGTCCAATGTTTTGCAAAAAAAGTTTAAGTTCACCATTTATAGAAGAATAGTTTCAAACTTAACTGAACCGTTGTTGTGCTTCATTACTTGTATTTCTTAGTCTTTTTTTTTATCAAAATCATAAAATTGCTAAACATTTTTAATCTCGTTTGGGCATTCTTTATTTGGGTCTATTACAAAACTACTTTTTTATGTCGGACGGACATACATTTTGATGCTTTAGGCTGTTATTAAAAACCGTAATAACCTTTCTGGTACTTGTAAATAGTTTCAAAGTTGTGTCTTCTTTTGTTTTTGAAGAATAATCAGTCATTTTTAAACCTATTTGTGGGCCAGAAATCTGTTTTTCACGCCTAAAATATCTTTATGTCAGACAGACGCGATATATATGACAGTTCTCAAAACTTAGGAACAAGATTGGCTGCTATCTCAAAATTGGATATTAGAGTCTACATCAAAACTAGTATAAAGGTTATGACTTCCAAATGACAAGAACGGTTTTGCATAATTATTTAGCAGATTTTTATGCTACAAGTATATTCCAGAAGTTATGCCAGACAGACGATGTCGGACAGACATTTTGCGACAAACTTTCGATGAAAAAAAATTGGTATAAAATCCACTTCCATATTTTTGCTGACGGGTATGTGCCCCTAAGGGTCGGTTTTTTAGCAAGCAAAATGCACTGTAAGGGTATACTTTCAGTCATATGCACTGTAAGGGTCTGATTTTTTAAATTTTTAAATTTTTTTTAAGATTTCTTTAAAAAATATGCACTTTTAGGGTAAGAAAATTTTAGAAAAATGCACTGTAAGGGTATGTTTTTGGCCAATTTTTCACTGCACTGTAAGGGTCTGATTTTTCAACCTGTATTTTGGGCCGCACATACCGTCATTTCATAAGGTCAGTGCCCCCCCCCGGGGAATGGCACGAAAAAAGCTTTCTATATCTAACCTTTGGTAATGGTAACGAAATATTATGGCCTTTATTTGATATAGCTGTAAAAAATTAGTGTTAGAGTTAAAATTTTGAGTTTTACTGCGTGTACGCACATTATGGATGCCCCCTTTGCTTTCTTACTATATTTTAGCAAACTTGTAAATATTTTCTCTGTTTTATTAAGGAGGTATAGAGAGTTCTCTAATAAAACGACGGTATGTGTAGACGAGAGACTCGTCCATTAGATGAGGCGGGCTGGGCGTTGGGCGGAAAATAAGGGCGGTCGAAAATATAGTCAAAAGAATGTTTCCTTGGCCTTCACAACAAGAGGGTGGTATATATTTGGACTGAAACGACTAGTTATAGTCTACGGTATGTGCGGCGGTGGAAAAATGCCAAAAAGGGATTTAAAACTAAGAATGACTTGAAAGCGTGAAAAACAGTAATGATGAGATGAGCATTCAAAATGACTTATTTATGGCGGTTTAGCGTAAGATCTTATTCTATCCATTCCAAGTACACTGTTCGTCTTAAGGAGATGTCCGCTTTAGACGATATCCCTCTTAGCGGGAATCCAATGTATAAAGAAAAAATTGAATTCCATACAAAACAAAAATTATGAAAAAATAAATATGATTTCATAAGGTACAATTATAACGCATTTTTTTAAAAAAAACTCATAATTTTGATTGGGGGTTGCTAACTCCAAGAAATCAAATTCACAATGTAAAGGGTAGGTACATTTTATTTCCTGGAAAAAAAATAATTGGATTGTTGTTGTTTGGACGATAAAATGACAGAACAACATTTACATGGTGATCAGTAACTTGATTAAAACAAGATGGATCTTCCTTTGGTTTAATTGACTTGATGCGAAATTAACTGGGCAAGAATTTTGCGGGTCATAAAAACGGTCAAAATTACCGCGAATTTCAAAGTTGGATTTGAAAGCGTATAGTGGTAAGCAATGAAAATTAAATCTTCAAATGGCGTTTAATTAATGTATCTGCGTATTTGTTTAATTAACGTGTAGGTTAAATATTTACGTGGGACATAAATTAATGGGGTTTTAATTAATTAAAAACAATAATCTATTAATGTGTTGGCGTTAATTTCGTGTAATAAGGTAAACGCCTGCTCGTAATTTATTCTTGATTGATCAATTGCAACGGAATTTAATACTGCGTAGTATTGTTTTCAATTATATATATATATAATTATAGGAAATAGTCAGTTGTACACAGAGAATTTTACAAATGCTTTAGTAAATGGTTGTATCGAAGAATAATCCATCTTTCGTCGTATCTATAAAAAAAAAGGAAAAACAGTTTGCGAAAATTATGAACTTTTTAACAAATATATTTACATATCATATAAATGTAATTTTGAGGATTGCTTTTATTTTATGGTATAGCAGCTAAAGCGGAGACTGTATTAGTTTTGCCGTGGTACTCCTCCTCCTCTGCGTCAGAAGACATTTCTGCCTGTTGACCTACGCGTATACTTTTCTTAACGCAAGGCGGGCGTTTCTAGAATTTTCTAAAATTTCAACATTTCAAAATTTTCCAAAATTTCTAAAAGTTTTCAAAAAATTGCCTACCTGCTTTTCTAAACTGCTACAGTTTGTAGCATATGGATATTTTCACTTATTGAAATGTAAAAGGTATCCGTAATCTAGAAATGTTTGTTATAAACTTAACCGGGAGTGCGGCGGAACTAGCTTTATAAATAAAGGAACATGGACCTTGAATGTCACACAACCCTTCACGGTCGACGCATACCCGTATTTCCCATACTTTGAGTACTCAGCGATACCTTATCGGTAAAAAAAGTGTCGCCAAAAAGTGACTAATCTTATAACTTTATAACTTTATTTTACAGATAAGGCTTTCTTTAGAAAAATTCCTTACCATTAGTACAGTTGCGTTTACTAAAACAAACTTCTCTTTTCATATCCCACGTTTCACCTAGGCAACCGTGACAAACACGTCTTCTATTCTTCCATTTTCCTTTACCACATTTGGCGCTGCATTTCCATTTGCCCCATTCTAAGAAAAATTAAACAATTTATTAAAAACAATTAATTGTTGTTTCTCATATCTTCTTAGTCTTTATTGCACTATTTTTTCTTCTTACTACTTTATTGTGTTATAGTTCAAATTTTGGGATTTTTGATTAAGTACTGGGTCCCATTCCCCCAGCAGCAAACCAGCTGACAAACCTTTTTTGAGTTCTGACATCATTTGTTAAGTTATATAAATGGTCAAATCTTCTGTCCCTTATGAGGTAACGAAATCCGTGGCTTAGCTCCTCGACTATAAGGAAACTTTATGTTTGTTTAATTTGAGAGCTGACCACGAAACCTCAGACGTATATTTTTCTCAGCTTATTTATAGCAGGTTAAATTGTCTTGACAGTATTTTGAACAACATTTTCTTTACAGAGGATTCAATTAAAAATTGAAGGATGGCACAATCAAAAATTAATCAAAATCAATCACGAAAGTATCAAGGATCTATGAATTATAAAATCAAAAATAAATGGCTGATGACTTTTAAGATGCATTTAACTCTTCTCCAGAAATTTTGTTATACCTCTAGATCTGTATGTGTCCATAATATGCTAAATTGACCATAAAACTTTAACAGAAACGCTGCAAACGCTCGGAAATTAAACTGATTTCCTTTGATATATCATTATATATGCTTAAAAATACTTAGATTAGTTTACTAGCCTTTATTTTTAATGCAAGCGTACTCACGAAAGTTCAAGATAAGAGTTAAAATAGCTTAGAGTGTACACAAATGTCCAAGCTTTTTTTTCAAGACGGAGAGAAGTTCGATATAGAGAGAAGTCGAGATAGAGAGATTACACTGTATGTTATTTCCCGAAAACTACGCTAGACATGTAACCCGCCGTTTGAACCCCGACTAGCAAACTAATCTAAAGATTTCTCAACATATTACATGATTTATTATTTTCAAATTCCTTACTTACATACCTTTGCAATAATGTTCTTCCCAGTTGCCATACAATCTGTATCCGTGTGGACAATCATTCTTCACAGTATAATCTTTCATCTTCTCATAATACAACGGTAGAAACCACCTCTTGATGTCAACACTACGTATCAGGGTACTACCGTTGACAGTCGTGATGTTGTTCTTCCTGATCAAGTCATCGTCCAAGAGACGGGTGATGGGTAGTACAGTGTATCGCACTGGGTTTCCCATGATATCCTTATTCTGCATTTGTTTCATATCTTTGAATGAACCACCGTTCACCCTATTATTAGTATAATAAATTCACTTCAATATATAGACGAGCGAAGTATAGCCGTTCAGTCTATATATACGACATAGCCTGGAATATTGAAACCTGTCTGTTTTCTTAATATTTTGCCACTAGATATGGATAAAAATAGCCACATGGCTGTAAACGGTAGCAGCAAATTTTTCAAATTTTTCAGATTTTGGAAAACTTTGGAAAATTTTAGAAACACCCGCCTTGCGTGAAAAAAGTACACGTTTAGGTCTACTAGGGCACTCATATGATCTGACCGACAGGCTTTGCGGCGCTTAATGTTTTTCAGTGTTGGAAAATACCAAACTAAATTTTCAACTGCACTGTAAAGGGTCCAATTTCATACCGCCAACTTTGGGTCGCACATACGTTCGTTTTGAGAGAGGAGTGCCCCCCGGGTGTGTATCCGTCCCTGGGAAAGAGTGTCTAGTAGTTAATTGTAAAACAATAAGAAAAATGGGGGGCTTTTGCACAACATAAGAAAATTTCCAAAAATTTGCATCAAGTTACCTGTACGTATGATCTCCTTGATACTGTTGTTTCACGCGCCACGAACAATCTGTATCCGCGTACTTCCTACTCACATTTACATGGATGCTTTGCGCCAGGATCCTGTGGTTACAACTCTTGATCTGTTTTCTGCTTATCCTTAACTTGCTGGTTGATTTGATGGACCTCGTGTAAGAAAACTGCATTCCTATCTGCACTCTGGCAAAGAAATAATCACCGAAGTAATAGCTAAATCGATCAAACATGAATCTCTGTTTTTGTGAAGATTTCACTGATACCTTGTAAAGATCTTTAAGAATGTCTGAAAAATCTTGCGAAAATACAGGCAAGTCTTTGGTATCTTTGAACTGGATATCATAGACCAGACATTCGCCAAAGGAGACTGCAATCGAACCACCATCCAGGAAGAACTGCATCATCTTTATATAATTGCCAGAGAACTTGTAAGGTGGTGCAATGGTCACATTGTCTTCACCGCCGTTAATCTCCAAGAAATTCACCGAGTCAGGATTCTGACCTTTGATCGATGATAACCCTTCCACGAATTTACTGGAATGAAAAAGAAAGTGTTTTTTAGTTTTTGGTCTATTTTCAGAAATATATTTTCGAAATACTAGACAAGTAGTTTAGGCTTTTTTCGAAAAAAAAACAATGGTAGTCCTTATGTTAAAGGTATTGTAATCGAATATTAATATGGCTTTTCATAATCATAAATAATTACAACTCTTGCCTCGTTTCCATAATATTAGGTATTTATTCGTAAAAAGCACGAATCGTAATACGGCTTTTCACGAATAATTATGTAATATCACGGAAACCAGGCAAGAGTTGTAAAGTTTCTAAGTATTTAGTTATATTTATGAAAAGCCGTATATGTTACCGTGGCAGATTTAGAGAAGTGAGTCTGAGTTTGAGAGTTACCACAGTGGCCACACTTCTCTTTGGTATACGGATGTTTATATTTTCTCAAGTAAAATTCTACACGTTGAAATAAATAATTTAAATTCGTTTTTCTTGAAAATATATTAATACTTCATATCTGCATCAGCCGCATGATTTAGTTATGTGGTCATCGGTGGATCCAGAGCCCGGCTAATACTGCTGAAGAAGGGGTGAAATTGAGAGTGAAGTGTTTATTATATAGCTATTTTTATGTTATTGTAGATAGAAATACATCACTTTACACATTTGAGCAGGGGTAAAATTAAATTTTGTACCCCCCCCCCCTTGTGGTCGCATGTTTCATGTGTGCAGCCTCGATTGTTTAATTCCAAGTCAGACTCACTTGTCGGATAACCTGCGACGGTATTACGTCCACTTTTTAGAGGTGTAACTATTTCAATTTCAGGGAAACTAGATTTTTGTTTTCCCTGAATACTAGTTTAGATTTGACCATCAGACACGTTGTGTAATAATGATGTAACATTATTATTTGTTTCCAGTGAATCAACCAAAACAGACTTATTTCTTTCTCGGCGGATGCAAGGATAATATCCTTGGCGGAAGAGCGTTTATAACAGTAAGGACACATCACGGTAATGTTCCGTTTAAATGATAAAAACTCCCTTTCCTCCACATAAAAAGAAATATACTGGGATCGAGGGTCAAACATTAGGTATATCAAATTCCACTCAAAAAAAAAAATGACATGAGAAATTAAAATATTTCCCGCTGCTAGATAGATCCTCCTACATTAGCATGCTACTCTGTCTGTGCAATGGGATGTCGAAAGTTTATACCTCCAACATAGAATATGGTATTGTTGACAAGCTTTTTGAATTTTTAACGAGCAAGTTTGTTTGACAGCATATAACAAAATGTTTTACATATAAAACCCGATACAAGATTTCTTAGACCCCTAAAAATCTTAGGCAGAAACTATTTTAAGGGAAAAAAATTATTTGGCGAATTTAATTTTGAGGCTAGAGAAAAAAACTAATTTTGGCGGTAATTTAAGTTGGCGGATTTTCGCCGAATCTGCCAAATCCGCCAAATTTTTTTTCCCCGCCAAAATTAAGGTACAAAACAAAAGCGTGAATGCTATTAAGTTACCTTAATTTTGATAAACAATGTTTTTGATGAAGGAAGTAACCCATGCATTTGCATATTTGAGGGTTAAAAAACAAAAAGGAAATACAAGAGGGCTCTTGAAAAGTATAAGCCCTATACGGATCCGTTAAACATAACTACTTAAAATCCTAAAATGTTTGATGATTTTTTAATTGGATTTTATTCCATCTCCGCACCTCTTTGAGCCTCGGCTTTGGATCTACATTGTAACTTTCTCCTTTATCTCAAAACATGGAGCGATGAAATTGTGAGATCCCCCCGTACTGAACTGGTATCAGTCAATTCTTGATATCCCGTGGGATCTCTCTATCTTTAACTCGCAAGGGACTAACAATTCTGTTCGAGAAAGTTCAAGATAGAGAGATAAAAATAGCTTAGAGACTACACAAACGTCCAAGCATTTTGTTCCAGATAGAGAGAAGTTCGAGATAGAGAGAAGTTTGAGATAGAGAGTAGTCGAGAGAGAGAGAAACTGTATTTGCCAATATAGGGATATCTATTGAGTCTTTGTTCTAGACAAATTTTAGATACCCCTTTTAACGTTAATTGTATTCTACAGGGGGCTTTCATAAATTGTAAGAAGTTTTTCCTCACTTTTAATATGCCATTTATAATTGCCAATAACTCCATGCTAAATGATTTATTGACTAAAAGCTAAAATCACTTGAAAGATTTCGATTAATGATTAAAACTTCTACAGTTGAATTTATCATGAAACGCTTGTATTCGCAAAACTTTCTTAGTCCCTTAGTATATAAGAAGCTACATTAATTTGTGATCAATCCATAAAAGTTTTGGTTTGCCTTGCATTATGTCTGTTTTTTTAAAGTCCTTTCCCTTGGCCTTATTCATTACCCCGCCCAAAGAATTCTCAATTGTTGTATTACCTATTTTATAAACTTTAAAATCTCGATTGCCCGTATTACGATCTACTTAGAAATCAAAATGTGCAATAATATCGCATTTAATTTCGTCGTATATAATTTCTTTATTGAGTTAGATAGGGCGGAGAGCCACGCGAAAATCTTTTTACGATATGAACGCACGATGAACGTTGTATTGACGTAAACTGAACCGAAAAGCCAGGTATCTTCACGATGGATATTGTTTTTATTTTGGCCTTAATAAAACTTAATCAAACTTATTATCGAACGTACTTACATATACTTTTCGAAAGTTGTGAAATATTTTGTTTTGATCGACTTTTCACACTTTTGTAGCTTCTCAATTGTCATCTTATTTTCTCCGCTCTCATCAAAAATCGCAAAGAACGGCCTTAGACTTCCAATGGGATCGGATCGCCACTCACTAGCCCCTGATCCTTCCATGCTTTTCTTCAACGCATTTCGACATTGCGGTGTAGTACATGCATCGTTGGATGTTACACCGAGTGCATTATAAGTTACCATAACAAGTAGTGTACAATATACAACACGCATCGTACCAAAAACCATAATTTCCGCATAAACAAATTCCTCAAAAATCTCTTCTCTTGCTACTATTTTTAACACAAGTTCTTCGTTTTCTTTTAATGTTGTACTTTCTTTATGAGGCAATAATATATCAATCTTTCTATATAACCTCCATGTACTGTTTGGCTAAAAGTTGTTTATTTTTGTTATTTTTCTCAGCGTGAGGGAAAATGTATTTTACCTTCTGGCGGGGAGAAGCGTTTTTTGTTAAAAACGGCGTGGAGTGTGGCAAGCTGTTTGAACAAGTATACTCTTTTCTCTACAGTCATTATTTTGACAAACACGCAAGTTGAGTGATAGAATGACGGAAGGTGAATGGTGACCTTTAATTTATAAATGTATATCTCTCCTATTTATTGTTTTGTTAATTTTTAAAATAAACATTCGTTTTCCAGCCGTCATCTCAGAAGAAGTGATAAATTAACTGCTAAAATTATTTTTATATTCAAGACCGTAAAATCTCCAGCAACCTATTGTGTAACAACCCAGACTGTCGCTTTCATCGTGTACATGGTATTTGGCAGTATTTGTTGAGTCTGTGAAAGTGTCAAGAGGCGAGGCTCTACTACTAGCCGAGAGGAGAGGAAACTGATAATGTAAATTGTTATAACGTTTTTCTCGATCATTGACGGAGATCACTTCAATTTCCCATCAATCTGTCTTTATATCTAACATTATGCTTTTACCTTGTATTTTGATCATGCAGAACACAGGACAGGTTATTGTAGAAGCAGCATTTACAAAATATGTGTTCTTTGTTTTCCAGGATAGTCATTTTGACAAGATTTTTTTACCTAATACATACTTAAAGTCCTGCAAGCGAAAATTTCGCCACCATTTCGATCTGGATTCTAAGATAAATTGCCGTAGTACGGAAGCCGAGAGAAGCCAGCCAATCCGAAAAATTCCACATGAATAATCTGAAAACAAATTAAAATCTGATAAAAATATAAAAAATCCGAAAGTAAAAAACAGTTAAGGTTTGAACACAGTATGATTTGACGAATTCAGATTGATCGAACGGAGTATGGCAGAGTCAATTTGACGTACTCAGTGTGATCCATAAAAAGACCGCTACAAAGAACGAAGATTGGTATCTTCGTTGAACGGAGCTTGAAAATGTTTAGTTATAGCCTCAGTTTTTTAAATATGTAATGGAATAGAAGCTAATATGAATATACGGGAGACTGCGCTTAAATTATGTTAGCTAAACCTTTACTCTATTCGAACGAAGCTGTACTCCGTGTGATATGGCAAATCGAGCCGCACTTCGTTCAAGAACTTTACTCCGTATGAACTTTACTCCGTGCGGAACTGGATTCTTCTCCATGCTACGCGAACACCTATTTTTTTGTACAATAACAAAGTAATGGTGCAGAACACATAGGGAAATTTCCAGCAAACATTATCTTTTGCCGAAAACATCGAATTTTCCAGCAAGCGATTTTCCAGCTACAACATGCCTTACAACATTGCTTACTTTTGTGATTGATCAACCATATGGTTTAAAGTAGATTCACTCAACCATCGATTACCATAGATTGGGTGTAAGCGGGCGCTATTTCATGGAGGCTTGGGGGAGTTAGGCTTATCGAAATTAGACTAAAACTAGTCGCTTCGATCCTTATGTCTACCACCCTCTTGTCGTGAAGGTGGAGGAAACTATTCTTATCCGACTATACTTTCTGACCGCCCTTATTTTCCACCCAACCCGCCTTATCTAATGGACGAGTTACTCGTCTAATCGAAATTGGATCTTATTTGTTGAACCATGTATAGCAAGAACATTTACACACAATGCAACATAAGTTGATGATAGTATCTTCTAACATCTTATTAAGAAGGGTGCACGGGGTGCTTTTATTCGAGAGGGGAACATTTATTCGTGATAATGAGAAAGTTTCATAATAATATATGTCTGATATCATCTCATTTAAAAGGGACACTTACTATTTTGTCAGCTCAGCTATTATCTCGAAATAATAGTTGAAAATATTTTTGAAAATTTCAATTTTTAAACAAAGATCTGATATATAAAGTGGATATTATAAAGAAAACCTTTAATGAAGAGATTTTTAGGAGATATAACAGTACTATAATACTTTTATGAAATGATATATTATATTTTTCTTCCATACTTTCATACAATCCTCTTTTATACTTATTATTTTGAAATTTTATCTGTTCTTTTCTTTACTTACCTTATTCCTTAAATGATACTTTATAAAATACAAAGATAATAATAACATTTTATTTCCTTGTTTTAATTTTTTTTCGGTTTTTATCTACCAAATCTAAAAAGTTAGATGTGCAAATTTAAATTTATGCATTAAAAAATCCAATTCAGTGTGTACCATATAAAAAAAACCGTTTTCTGGTTTTGATGGCCCCTTACTTAAAACTGTGAGTATATAATTTCTTTCCTACTTTATGTGTAAATTTAGGGTGTATTTAAGCTAATCTAGCGTATTAAAGATCCCAAAGAATTTTTTGTCCCGTCCGCCCCAACCAAGGTGGGGCCTCCTTAGATACTGGCCCCTCCACTTTCAAAATTTATTCTCCGGCCCTGTTTGCAATATTATTTATCGAGTAATGAGCTATTGTCATCAAACTTTTTGAAACTTTTTTTTCTTTATGAATTTCATTGACAATGAAATATTATAGTGACAATAGTAATCAAAAGCCAACATTGAATATCACTCCTTATGTTAATAACCCTTTCTACAGCACAGAAAACAGGGCCCACGCAACCATTATTGGTTATATATAGTGATATTTACTTTAAAACTACCTCCAGCTGGTCCCTCCCACTTTTTAATTTGTAGCGTGGGTCCAGGAAAAGTCTGATTTGTGTAAAATTAAAGTCTACTTTAATCTAAAGTTTGAAGATCAGTGGCGGATCAAGAAATTCGCAGCTGAGAACGTTTAGGAATAAAAAAGATACTGTTTCTCTATTATTTCAACAATGAAAACATCATCAACAGAATTTTAATTTATAGGTCTCTGATTAAAAGCTACGGAAAAGCCAAGACATTTGGGACCGTAGGGAAACATCTCTAGAATTAACTCAATTACTTTTCAATTTGTATTGGCTTTTTAAAAATTGATTAGTCAAAATATTTGATTATTTGTAAAGTCTAAATTAGGTTGATTCTGTTTAGGACTTGTGTCATGGTGGCTGTGTTGTGCTAAGTCTGTTAATTTTGGAATATTTGATAATATTTGATTATTTGTAAAGTCTAAATTAGGTTTATTCTGTTTAGGACTTGTGTCATGGTGGCTGTGTTGTGCTAAGTCTATTAATTTTGGAATGAATCGTCACATCAAATAATACAACAACAATAGTATAATAATTTACATTACTTCCTAATTTACTTTTTTGCCTATTTGCCTAAATTTATTCGTAAAAATTAGTATACATGCACTTATATAACGTCTGTCATAAATAAATAACAAAATAACTTAACGCCTTCATCAATTTAATTCAACTAAAAATATTTAATCAAAAATAAACAAAATGATTTATGTAACTGTTGTTTAGTGGCTATGCTTACAGTGCCAAAAGTAATATTAGTAATTGCAAAAGCTAAGACAAGAAAGTACTTCCTTTGGTTAAGGTTATCTTTTAATTTTCCTGTCTCATGGTTTCTGTATTTCATTGATAGTGTGCATTACTAGAGACACTTAAAAGCAACAAATGACAATAATAATGCTTGCAGTGCCAAAAGAATTAGTAATTGCAAATTGAAGGCAAGGAAGTGAAACCTGTCTGGTTAAGGGGAACTTTTAATATTCCTGTCTCATGGTTTCTTTTTGTATTTCATTGACAATGCATTACTAGAGAAATCTAAAAGCAACACATGACAATAAGAATGCCTATGCTTGCAGTGCCAAAAGTATTAGTAATTACAAAGTGAAGGCAAGGAAGTGAAACCTGTCTGGTTAAGGGGAACTTTTAATTTTCCTGTCTCATGATTTCTTCTTGTATTTCATTGACAATGTTTTACTAGAGAAATTTAAAAGCAACAAATGACAATAAGAATGCCTATGCTTGCAGTGTTCAAAGTATTAGTAATTGCAAAGTGATGAAGGCAAGAAAGCGAAACCTGTCTGGTTAAGGTTAACTTTTAATTTTCCTGTCTCATGTTTTCTTCTTGTATTTCATTTATAGTGTGCATTACTAGAGAAATTTAAAAGCAACAAATGACAATAAGAATGCCTATGCTGCCTATGCTTGCAGTGCCAAAAGTATTAGTAATTGCAAAGTGAAAGCAAGAAAGTGAAACCTGTCTGGATAAGGTAAACTTTTAATTTTCCTGTCTCATGATTTCTTCTTGTATTTCATTGACAATGTTTTACTAGAGAAAGCTAAAAGCAACAAATGACAATAAGAATCACTGAGTAGGCTGGTTAACTCTTTCAGGTAAAGTCTGATTGTCTAAAAAG
>JAUKWF010000317.1:0-13141 GCA_032356525.1 Eutonina indicans
AGACCTAGTAAGAAAATATATGTACCGACAATACACACAGTCTAGTTCTTTATAAAATATATTTAAGCCCGGTCAGCCAGGACAATGTCCTTGGCTGACAATGAGCCTTAAACTTTTATTGCTCAAATTTGATTTTAATACAAGATTAATCTTTGAAATGAGAAATCAATCCACAATATTGTTCATATTATTATTATTTAGGATAGTCTCTTCAGTTGTTTATAGAACTGTTATCAATGAGGGTCCTTCATTCTTAGCGAAACATCTACAAGGGAGCCCTATGGAATTAGCAGTGATTAGCAAATTTCAAAGCCTCGAGGAGGTTTTAAGCCAGGAACTTCTCAAAACTTATGAGCTATCAGCGCCTTAAACCAGTCGGCCACGGATCCAAGTTATAAAATGTTAAGAAGTTTGCATTGACCTCTAGTTTTTTAATATGGTTCTTGATTGAAATAAGATAATTAGTGAATGTTTGTGAATGTATCCCTGCGTTTTTACATTTTTTTAAAATAACTCACGGTAAATAGCTGAGAAAATGCATCCAAAAACAAATGAAACGATCAAGCCAACTGCTGCATACCACATGTAAGACAATCCATAGAACGATGACAGTGGATCGCTGTAATAAAAGCATAAATAATAAATCATTACTGAAATTTAACTCATAGTTATTGGTCCGCCGTCTTTCTGGGTTTTAAAAATAGTTTGGGATAACTTTATTACACTGTAATACGAACAGATCACTCGTTTAGAGTCAAACAATGTCACTGTAATAAGTTATAAAAAATGAATATTACAAAAATTTAACTTAAAATCTTTTTCCGTCTGTTTTTAGGGATCTGGTTTGAAAGTAGTTGCGGATAGATTCTCGTGCATTTTCTTAACATATCGCCTATTTAGAGTCGTGAAAGTTTGTGCTCGGTTAAATATAAAAACTAGAGGGAATTGAGACAAAAGTGATACACTTTTAGTATATTCCCTGACTTTAACTAAATAAAACCGTCCCTTTTAAACTTAACAACATGTTTACAAAGTCTTTATAGCGAATAAAATAAAATAAAATAAACCAGAAAGTCTGTCGTTGACTATTTTCACACTTCCACATTTTAAGGAGCTAATGTTTATTATTAGAAAAGAGAACGCCAGATAAAACCCGTCAATCAAAAATGAAAATGCATGCGCCAAAATTCGTAGTTAGAAAATTAGCCATGAAATGTTTTCCTGTAATATCACTTGAGAGAAAAAAGGAATATTTTTAGACAGTGTAATCAAGAAGTAATTATTTCAAAAATAAGGAACACATCCGAAAACAAAAGATCTGCCATTTTTATTGGCATAATTTAAAAGAAGGACAAATTTGAATTTGATTGGTTTTAAAAAAATTACTTTGAGCTATCAACGACCCTTCCCAGGGTCAGTGTATAGAGGAAAAAATTTGTTGCAATTTGTAACTGATCTATATAGCGAATAGACCATTCGACAAAAAACAATCTTACAAGTTTTTAGATAAAATCTTTTTAAATCAATTTATACAAATACTTTCCATAAATACTTACTCATGAGGTTTAAACTGATGGTATATAGTTCCGTTATGACTGAAGAGTGTTTGGTTGATTGACGAGCAACTTTCTATTGACACAGGCAAAATATTTTTGTCGGGTGGATAAATAAAGGACCCAACAGCCAGCCATGTTGTTATAACAACGCCACACAAACAGCCCATTAACGCACCCTATTTGTTAAAAAAGTTGTTAAATTTGAGAGTTTTCAGTTACATTTTTTTATATAGTTGATAATTAATTATTTATTTTATATAATACATTATATATCAATAAACTATCTGCTGAAAAACAGTTTGGCACTTTTTAGCCGGTCACACTGTACAGACAAGTGAATATGAAATATTGAAGAGACCTAGACCAAGCTTCTCCATTTAATCATTTTAATACCCTTTAGATTGATTAGATAATACTGAGTATAGTATTGAAAAATTAAATGAAATAAAAAATGTGTAACGTAATCCTGCACATACATTATATTAATTAGATAATACCGAGTATATGATGAATATAGAAAACTTTCACTAAATAAAATAAAAATTATGTAACGTTATCCATCCATATACCCTGGCTCAAAAATGAGTGAGCAAATTAAAGGAAAAAATGCATTTTTTTCTTCCAAATTTGTCAGATAAAAGCCTAAAGTCTATAAACCATCAAAACACTCAATCGATACATCAAAAACAATCAAATTAGCTGATTTTTGGCAAGTTTCATTGATTGCAAATGTCTGCCAAATTTTTGAAGGTTCGCAGCTGCTTCTGAATTCGCCTCTAATACTTACAAATGTATTACTCCACGGAACAAGCATACCCAATGCAAACATGCCCATATATGGAGCTCCAATAACACCATGAATAGCATATGCCATCTATGAATAATAAGGAAATGAATTTTAAATCAAAGACATGACTAGCTAGTAGTCCTGAATGTATTATATATCTCTATTCCCGCTCAAAAAAGATAAAAGATAAAACTGTTTTCAATTTACTGAATTTACACTACGCAATGGTTGCACATTTAAACGCAGAAATGTGAATGTTTTGAATCCTCACTTTTCTAGGTTGTGCAACCAGACAATTTTTTTGTCAGAAATATTGTATTCTAAAATAGTTGTATTCTTTCTATCGCCATATTTTTGCAGAAACGGGCTGAATACTTTTACTGACAAATTATTATAAATTTATTAATAAATTAATTTTCAGTAAAAATACAAAGTCTTTGCGATACCTGTAATACTAATGTTCCAGCAAATGAAACAAGAAATGCTACTCCAAGGATAATAAAGCCATACATAAATGCTATGAATAAAAAATACAAAGACCGTAAAATATTACAGCAGCGGGTTGAAGAAAGAAAGAACAACTCCTTTGAAATATTTGCATGCACAGCTTGAAAATTGAAACGGCAAATTTTGAAAACGTCTGAATCCCGTTCCTGCTTATATTAAAGCTAAGACACTTTTAACAAGAGTGAGTAGATCGATGCCAAATTAAAAATTGAATCTTAATTACTAACCTATGACTTTTGAGATGGTTGCTGCACGGTTAGATGGCAAATTACCAAAACAATTCTTGACAATATCTTCATATGTGACTGCAGCTAACGAGTTGAATCCTGATGAAGCTGTGCTGAATATTCAAAATAAATAACAAATCAATCTATCAACACTTCTAACTCACTCAAGTTTCCTAATGAAAGTGTTTTATAATTATTTGGTCAACCAAGGCTATGTTTTGTCTTGATTTGTCTCTTTACAAAGATCGTTTTAATCTTATGGAAGGACTTAGTTTGATAGATTCGCAGACTTTTCGGATCTGTTTTTCTAAACTTCACATACTTTCACAAAATTGTGAAAAAGTGCGACTACAAGGAAAAGTCAAGTTACTGATCCCTTCAGTGTCCTTGAAATCGGTTTTGAGAAATATGAGAATAATAGTACCTCGTGCCCGCCATTTAATATTCAATATGGCACCACACTCAATATGGTGTTAATACTAGTCAATTTCATGAAGAGGTTATGACTTTATTATATAATATCCTGGGTAAATATGTTCTAATAAACAAATATTTAAATAAAATAGATACCTCAATGCGCCACTGAATAAACTGGCCATGAAAACACCAGGAACACCTTTCAAATGATGAAGTTTGTCAACCAAAAAATATGCCAGAATCTAAAGAGAAATGCAGAATGGTAAGTACTAAAGATTAGCAAACATAATGGTATATGATGTAAACTAGATAGCCTAGATCCATGTAAGTTGCAAAGTATACTAAAAATTAGGCCATCTTAGGGTCCTATCACCCTATCAAACAAACATTGGTAAACTGGCTGGCTCGGTTAGCCGGCTGGAATCTCATGCTGTCATATGGAGATCTCTTGATCCGGGTTGGAAAAATATAATTATAACCACGTGACATTTTCTTAGAAATTTCAATAGGCACTCAAAACATATTCAGTTTTCGTGTGATAGGTCACTTAGTAAGCTAGATTCGGTAAGGGTATAAATATTATAGTATATGTTAAAACCCTATTTCTCTTTAAATAGTTTTTTACGATTTTGCTTTCGTGAAGTGTGATTTCACACAATCAGATCGTCACAAATAACTTAAAAGTCGGGAAATTGATTTGAAATAATCGGGGAATATTGGAAAAATTCAGAGTTTTCACACTGTCCGTCTGTTATGTATCTCCTTTCCATATATTCCATAAATCGTATACTGAATCGGCATGGACATACTTGATCGTTGCTTTTGATCTTTCCATCTTTAGCCAAATCACATTTTTCATTGACAGCGTACATCACCCAACCTGCTAATGTGCACATCCCAACTATGACGATCAAACCAGGGACTTGAAGTACAAGTGCTCTATACAAAACAGGGAGGGAAGAGAAAAGTGAGTTGTATTATCAGGTAGTAAGCAAATACTGCTATACAAAACAGATGGACAACTAAAGATACTCGATGGTCAGGCGCGGATTTAGAATCCCTGCACACTAAGCAAAAAATATACGGAGGAGAGTACACATTTTTTAAAAGTAGTTTTCAGTAATTGACACAAAATAATGTGTTTTTAATTACTGTCAACACTCCTGCTGATATCATAATTATGTGCTAGATCCGCTACTCAGAATAAAAAGAAACGAAAAGGATCTTCCAATTGCTCCTTTTACAGTATATTATACAATAAAATTTCTTTAAATGAAACACTCCAACAAGACGTGCAAATAGACTAAAGAGAAAGATTGGTTGATTTGTAAACAAATTCTTTTTCTTTGAAACTTGGTAAGACACAGAGAATACGTCCATCTCTTTGAATTGACACCATTGATGACGCCATTGATGACGCGGATGTAGGATTTTATTTAAGTGAAAAAACTCCTTGGAACATTTAGGTGTATATAAGACCTTGATTTGGGGTGTATGTTCAATTTAAAGAAATATATGCGTGAACATAAATCTACCTTTAATCAAATTATACTGTACATAATTTAGGTGAATAGTTGTCTTTAGTTGAACACCCTAGATCCGCCCCTGGACGCCTGCTTTAAGACAAAAACAAAAGGAAACTTACATGTTGATGACTCTCTCAGATTTAGCAGACATATACCTCTGTACCATCATTTGACCAACACAATAGACAGGCATTGCACTGAACATACCACCTATCACCAATGACCAGAATGTGTTGCGGATGCGAGGATCTGGATTGAAGCTAGATACGCGGTTAAAAAAAAAATGACACAAGCATGCAGTTTTTTTTTCAACCTCAGTAAGTTAAAAAAAGACAAAACAATTTTTCGAGCATATGACAATTATTATTAGTTGACAAAAACAAAAGCTGACATATTTTTACAGATATTGTAATAGCTACACATCAACTCTTGGATACAGATCTATGTTTCTACTTACTCGAAGATCTCCATTCTTCCACCACGTTTAGCGATGGTTAATAC
Organism: Eutonina indicans; assembly: GCA_032356525.1. Taxonomy (NCBI): domain Eukaryota; kingdom Metazoa; phylum Cnidaria; class Hydrozoa; order Leptothecata; family Eirenidae; genus Eutonina; species Eutonina indicans. The sequence goes on from JAUKWF010000317.1 coordinate 5,522, forward strand.
TTCTTGGATACCACCAACTTCATTAGAACCTATAGCCACCACCACTATCAATCCAATCAAAATGACGAACGTTTGAAACACATCTGTCCAAATCACACCTTTCATTCCACCCTAAAGAAGTACAGTACTTTATATCTCTACCTGTGCATGAATGAAACTTTAGTTTTAGGTTTTTCGAAGAACAATTCTTCAAGCGGGAAAATAAATTCTTGCTAAATTTTCCCTACGTTCGCTTGATTTCAGAAAGCAAAAACAAATACTGATGTATGTGTAATCATTTTGATAATTATTGAGGTGTTAGAAAACAATTTCAAGGTATAGTAATTTTCGCGAATCGTGATAAAGGGCAATGGTTGAGGCAGATCAAGCCAAAAGTTAAGGGTTTGCATAATCAGAAAATCACTGAAATTAATCAATGAATATTCAAAGTAATTTAAGTTTTGTAGTTTTGTAGTTTTCACTATCAATCTAGTAGAGAAAAAATATCTTGAACGTTCGCAGTTGCGGACCTTTCAAACATCTGGATCCGCCACTGCATTCAACACTAAAAGACACTTCAAATAACATGCTATTTTCATGTTGATCGGCTAAAAGTAGTGCTGAGACTCGCGCGTTTTACAGTTAGATTTATCTAGCGCGACTGTTGAAAGGAACAACCGCTGTTTTAAAGGCAATGTTTTATCAAACAATAGCAAAAGAAACATGAAGAATGTAACATGATATTAAATTATTGTCAGAATGTAACACAATATAAAATCGACTACAACACGATTTCGACAATTGTGTGCCATCAATGACCGTTAAAACAGTTTGAATAATAATGTTCGTACTTACAATTGTAGTATATATAGTACACACAACAGCTGTTGTCACCAATGATATCTCCATCGGAACTCCTGCAACTAGAATGATGAATACAAAAATGTTGAAAGCTTGTTGAACATTTTAAAATGTGTCATGTCATTTTTTTCTATCTATTTCAGATGTCCATAGCTACTCAAATTGTATGCTACATACGCTAGATGCGAACTACAGGCGCGCCGTGTGCCATCGCCACAACGCACGAGTTGCATATGTTACATTTCGTGAGTGCTAAAAGCAATGAGTAATTAAATCATTCAGTTGAGCGATACTACTATGAGTGAGCAGCATGTGATTGTTCATTTGAGATTCCCCTTTTCGTGTTCATTATAGTGAAAGTAACATGATCTGTATAGTAATATAACTGAAAACGACAAGCTGAAAATAATTGCTTGATACTGACAAAAATCCACCCCGGTTCTATTTCAGTTATTTCTTCGAACGTTTTGCGATTCTGTCCGCCAATTAAAAATAGTTGTGCAATTTTCTTAACCTCTCACGTTTCAAATCGCCACGAGATTACTATTACCTGCTTGCAAAGCCAAGCTTGGAGCATACAGAACAACAGCGAGATACAATACCTAGGAGAGATAAAATAAATGAATTACACATTCTACATATTTCCAGAATTTTGAACATGAAAATGTGACCTTTCTACACATTTCCATCATAGGAAATATAGTTTTTCGCCCAGTGTTATTTAGAGATGACCGATGCCATTGTAATATACACTATTATGTTTGTTTTTAAAAGCATGGGCGGATACAAACACCGCCCTACCAACTATGAAAATGCATACAGGTATTTTCTTTCAAAAACAATAAAACTTATTATTTAAAAGAGAGAGCACTAAATTCTACTTTGGCTATTGATTTGAAAGTGGTCTAATTAATCCTAGATCGGCGTCTGTAAAGTACAGCAGATTGGGGGTTGGAAATTTTATTTTACTGATTTCTAAGCATTTCTGAGATTTTGATTTAAAGTTAGTTTTAGATAAAAAACAAATAGACATCGATTCCGTAATAAATTGATGATGAATGTGGAAGCGTGAAAAGAGTCAACGACAGACTTTCTGGCTACACATAGAGTTGCATAAGGTGAGTTTGTAAGGTTAAATTACATACCAGAAATGCAGATGTCAAAATTAGGCATATTATAACTTGGTAAAAATTAATCAAAACACTTACATATTCTAAAATGAATAGAATAGCACCAACCACTCGAACTGAAGAACCAAATCTCTTTTCAAGATACTAATATAAGAAAAAAACAATTCCACCAGGAAATAATAAGGTTTACGGTATTTTAGCCGGTTAGCACAATCGGTAAAACGTTCACCTTGAAACCGAAAGGCTGAAGGTTCGAACTTGGTTGTCACTGAGCTGACGGCTTGTGTGCTTCAGCAACGCATTCATGATTTTGGTCTAGCGAAGTTGAAAAAAGGGATATACTTTCTCGATGTTGGGCTGATATTTCCAATAGGTCTCGCCGACTCCTACGGCATTTTATGGTTATGTAAAAGTTTCTAATACACACGATCAAATTAAAGCAAATAGTAACTTTCGTTACCCGTTACTAATTTATACTGACGTGCAGGGCCCACACTTAACAATTAAAAAGTGGGACAGGGCAGTTTCGGATTCAGAGGTGAGGCTTAACTAAAGGAGGAGAGTGAACTGTAATTGAAAATTCGTTAACTCTATAAACAATATTCTTTAATTTCATGCTTTTTTAATATTTTTTTACTTTTCTCCCTTTTCTGAGCCTCACCTTGGATCCGCCACTGCAGGATGATTGTAATGGATCCCTGGGCACTGACGTGTGATAAAGTCACAATGTATTTTTTTTCGCTCCCTGGTGTATACATCTTCCAGAAAATATACCTTCGTAGCTAACTGATAAGCCCACGGAGCACGTGGTAGACAGTAAAACAAATGCTTTTGAATTAATCTTAAAACTTAGATAAGAAGTGGTTAAAGTGTTTTTTTCAGTACCAAAAATTACCCAAAATGTAACGCCATCATAAACAATACACAATTCTAGAGATACCTATTGTAAACAAAAATTGGTTTACCTCGTTTGCGCTTGTCACTTTGCTGCGTCTGAATATGGGTGCGTAAATAAAGATGCACTGAATAATGAACAGGGGGTAGGAAAACATGACGACAATATACATTCCACCATAAGTGTATATTTCACTCGGTATACCTAACAAAGCAATGGCCGACAAATACGACGCCACCAGTGAAACAAACAATGGAAACCAACCCATACTTTGACCAGCTAATAGATAGTCTTCTTTGGTGTCACGTTTCTTTCTGTTGCTTTGGTAACCGTGGTACAAGCCAATCACACTCGAGCCTAGCAGCATGGCACCGAAAACGACGTAATCCCAAACGGAGATCTTACTAGAGAGCATGATTGATCCGTGTACTAGTATAGTAGTTCACTGTGTGTGAAATTAGACAAAGTGCGTCACAAAACCATTAAAAGGTAAAATAATTTATCTATATGACAAAACTATTCTGAAACATAAAACTGCTCGTTTATTTTTCAAGTGGTAAATAATACTTTGTAAATCACGTCACACAAAAAAGCAGTCACGTTTCGTTTCAGGGCTCAATGATTTGAATACCTATTTTACAATTTTAATGAACAACACTGAAGGAAGTTATAAAAGAAAATACAGATTTATATGGAAAGTAAATGCTTTAAAAAAGTATATATCCAATGAAGATGATATATTATGATATATGAAATTTCTGTATTGTTTATATATATTCTCTATCTGGCCCCTTCACTTTTAAATTTAAAGCGTGGGCCCTGGTCATGATAACCAAAGAAATTGCACTAACAATTTGGCTACACTCACTGTATCTAAAAATGTTTACGTATAAGAAATGCTAAAACAGAAAATTAATGTACAGTTACAGTGTGCATAAGAAAATCCTAAAAATCAAAGAGACAAAACAATTTTAATTCAGACAACAAGCAGCCAATTCATATTATCAAGAATATAATAAAGTTCTAAAAATTCTTATTCGAGTAACATTCAGATAACACTAATAAAAATGAAGATTGAGGCACTAAAAATAAAGTTCCAGGGCAAAAAACAAAATATCGATTTCCAGTTACGATGTATAATTATCACAAATTTTCTTCTAGATCATTTCACTTCAGACAACAAACAGTCAATTCATATTATCCTATAAAGTTCTTAAAATTCTTGAGCGAGTTACATACAGATAACACTTATACAAGTAAAGATCGAGGGGCTGAAAATAAAGTTCCATGACACAAAACACAATAGCGATTTCCAGTTACGATGTATAGTTATCACAAATTTTCTTCTAGATCATTTCACTTCAGACAACAAAGAGTCAATTCATATTATCCTATAAAGTTCTTAAAATTCTTGAGCGAGTTACATACAGATAACATACACTTATACAAGTAATACATTTTATGGTTATGTAAAAGTTTCTAATACACACGATCAAATTAAATGAAATAGTAACTTTCGTTACCCGTTACTAATTTATACTGACGTGCAGGGCCCACACTTAACAATTAAAAAGTGGGATTCCCAGTTACGATGTATAACACAAATTTTCTTCTAAATCATTTCACTTCAGACAACAAACAGTCAATTCATATTATCCTATAAAGTTCTTAAAATTCTTGAGCGAGTTACATACAGATAACACTTATACAAGTAAAGATCGAGGGGCTGAAAATAAAGTTCCTGACACAAAACACAATAGCGATTCTAGTTACGATGTATAACACAAATTTTCTTCTAGATCATTTCACTTCAGACAACAAACAGTCAATTCATTTTATCCTATAAAGTTCTTAAAATTCTTGAGCGAGTTACATACAGATAACATACACTTATACAAGTAAAGATCGAGGGGCTGAAAATAAAGTTCCATGACACAAAACACAATAGCGATCTCTAGTTACGTATAGTTATCACAAATTTTCTTCTAGATCATTTCACTTCAGACAACAAACAGTCAATTCATTTTATCCTATAAAGTTCTTAAAATTCTTGAGCGAGTTATATACAGATAACACTTATACAAGTAAAGATGGAGGGGCTGAAAATAAAGTTCCAGGACACAAAACAAAATAGCGATTTCTAGTTACGATTTATAGTTTTCACAAATTTTCTTCTTGATCATTTCACTTCAGACAACCAAAGAGTCAATTCATATTATCCTATAAAGTTCTTAAAATTCTTGAGCGAGTTACATACAGATAACACTTATACAAGTAAAGATCGAGGGGCTGAAAATAAAGTTCCATGACACAAAACACAATAGCGATTTCTAGTTACGATGTATAACACAAATTTTCTTCTAGATCATTTCCACTTCAGACAACAAACAGTCAATTCATATTATCCTATAAAGTTCTAAAAATTCTGGAACGAGTTACATTCAGATAACACAAGTAAAGATTGAGGCACTGACCATAAAGTTCCAGGACACAAAACACAATAGCAATTTCCAGTTACAATGTTTCTTCAAGATCATTGCCATTAGATTTACATTTCTCTCAAGTTCTTTCTCTTTCCAAAAGTTTTATTCTAATTATACTTTTATATAAAAGTGACCAGAAAGACAAACAAAACATATAATTCGAGAGCATCAAATGTAAATATGTTTTGTAATTTGATATTGATAAATGATAAGGTAATGACGTTTTAAAGAAATTCAAAAGACGTATCATGACGAATTGGTGACGATCATCCTGGATTATAAGCTTAATAAAAAACCAACAACAATTTCAAAAGATCAAGAAAACTCAGTAGTGAAGCCGCATTAAATAAAAAGTAAGAGGGAAAATTATCCGATAACATAAAATGTATATGCTCTACAAGGGTTTCAGAATTTAGAATCCATTTTCTAATATTCTGTGTGTAACATGTGTGAACATGGTATCCCAGTCTCGCCAGTCACTAGAGGCTACGCTCAACTACAGGAGGAGAGTAAATCGTAACTAAAAAGTCGTTAACCTTAACAAAATTCTGAAAAATTGACGACATTTTCATCGTTTTTACTCTCCTCCTCTAGTTTAGCTTTACCCTGAATCCGAGGAAAATAAAATGCATAAATTAAAATCGTTAATCGTTACAATAATCTTTCATGACGTTTTATATTAATTGCAGTCAATTCAAATGCTAAAAATAGACATAAAAATTGCATTTTGGGATTGAAACTCGGACAAACATAACGTAGTGACGTATTTTGAATAGAGCGCTTGCACCAAATTAAAATTTGTAAATTGCATTGTGGAATTGATACTCGGACAAACATAACATAGTGACGTATTTTGAATGGAGCGCTATTGCAGTTTACTCTCCTCTTCTGGTTGAGACTCACCTCGAAATTTTCCACTGTGTATATAATTGAATTCAAACTTTTAATTTTGTAATATTATAGGCAGCAATTCAACAAATAATTCAATATGCGTCTTGTTGATTTTGTGCTCGTGTTTCCATAAAAACATGATCACTAGTTTTTTTGTAGAGATGTAAGTAAACAAAAAGAGTCAAATAGGTTTGTGGATTCGTGGCTGAGTGGTTAAGGAGCTGGACTGAGATTCCAAGAGTTCCAAGTGCAACGCCTCCTCGAGGAGTCTGCTAAATGAACGTGCTTTACGTGCTCATACGTGCTCTACGTGCTTCGACTTTTTTTACGTGCTTAAATTTTTTTTACGTGCTCGACGTGCTCATCGTTATTTTACGTGCTCAAAATAATTTTACGTGCTTAAAATGTACAATACAGACCAAAATTAAAAATGCTCCAATTTGAATGAAATTTGGCATGTATACTAATTAAGGCATGCTGATTCCAAATTTGACACTTATTTTTGTTAATTAGGTAATTAAAATACCTGTTTTAGGTATTTTTTAATAAAAACTAAAAATGCTCCAATTTGAATGAAATTTGGCATGTATACTAAATAAGGCATGCAGATTTCAAATTTGACATTTATTTTTGGTAATTAGGTAATTAAAATACCTGTTTTAGGTATTTTAAATTAAAACTAACATGCTTCAATGTCCGCGACGGTTCACAAGTCCGACGGTTAGGTTTACCAGTCCGATAATATGAAATTTGTTACAATTTTCAAAAGCGATGAAGAAATTTTAGCGTTTATAGGGCGTTACGCCTTTGAAACAAAAGAAAGAACTGAAATGGCAGAAAGGACTTAGAAGAAGAGTAAATCATCATGAAAATGTCATTATTGTTTAAAACATTTTATTGTTAATGACATCATAGATAAACCATATATATCTATGATGACATTCTCATGGCAGAGCATTTTCTTACGGATCGCTTACACCTATAAATCCGCCTATGGCTCTCTATAGACCATCTAACAGAATTGTCGGATCGTTAACCGACGGACTACTGAACTTGTGCATCAGTCCGAAATTGAGTTGTCGGAAAAGTGAATGTTGGACTTGTGCTTTGTGCTTTGTAAAGACATTGTAAACGTTGTATAGACGTTGAAAAGGCGTTGTAAAGATGTCGAGAAGTAGTTGAAAAAAGTTTGAAATGATGGTGAAAACGTCATTAAACAAAACTAAGTTCTTGAAAAAATGGTGTTTTTGTTTATTTGATTTTCATAGAAGCTAACTGTTTCCTTTTCACTCCACTCGCATTGCATTGAATTGTCCTTTAAGTTTTAAATTTCGTGCGCGTGTTTTAACTTATTCCAGACTTTAAACAAAGCAATTATGGA
>JAUKWF010000318.1:0-13125 GCA_032356525.1 Eutonina indicans
ACTTTTTTTGTACTACAGAAGTATACTTTTAGTACAAAAAAAGTATACTTTAAGTATACTACAATTTGGTAAGGGAAGCTCTTCCCAAAAGCCCTAGAAAAAGAATGGCAGTGATAACAAATCTTACAAAGCAGTTCAATGTTTTGAAAGGAGATATTACATATCGCAAAAACAGAATTGATCAATTAGCTCAAGAGATGATGGACAGTGTGAAAGCCTTTTACGAAAGGGACGATATTAGTCGAATGTGCCCGAGAAAGAGAGATGTTGTTTCCATTAAATCCAATGATGGAGCTAAAGTCAAGCTGCAGAAACGCCATTTATATTCAAGCATTAAATAAACTCATTCTATGTTCGCATCAGAGCATCCTGAATATAGAATTGGCCTCAGCAAATTTGCCATGTTACGACCTCCGCAAGTGCTGTTGAGTTCTCAAACCCCGTCAAATGTCTGCACCTGCTTTTACCACCAAAATACAATTCTTGCGTTAGATGCCCTTCACAGTGTAATACCAACCATTCCAATTTACAGTAGAGAATTCCCTTCATCCTGTCTGGTTAACCCTGAAGAAGATGACTGCTGGTACGGTGAGTGTGAGCATCAACGTTGCGGATTTACCTATAGATATCGCATGCCCTTCAGAAACAAGACTTCAAAAACACTTTGACAAAGTGGTTTAAGTGGGAAGAAGTGAATGGAAGAACCATAAAGAATGAACAATCTGGCACCATTTTTGATCAAATATACTGAAGATATTGTCAAACCATTTTTACCGCATTGCTTTGTCAAACGTAAACAAGCTGAAAGCTACGAAAAGGATAAAACAGATGCTCTAAGCTCTACCTCAGCCATGATGATGCTGCAGATGGATTATGCAGAAAATTTCACGTGTAGAGCAAAAGATGAAGTTCAATCAGCACATTGGAACCAGAACCTGGTTACACTTTACACTTCTGTAAGCTGGTTCAAAAACCAGATATTATCTCATGTTATTGTCAGCGATACACGTCACCATAATAAATCTACAGTTGTCCCATTTACGGACAAAATATTAAGTGGAAAGCCTCATGGTGTCACACATGTCAAAATTTGGACAGATGGGCCTGCAAGTCAATTCAAAAATCAGTATGTAATGACATCAATAAACATGCTTTCCAAGAAACACGATGTCCATATAACATGGAACTTCAGTGCTACAAGCCATGACAAGGGTCCAGTAGATGGTGTCGGTGCCACATTGAAAAGACATGCTATGGAAAAAATTCAAACAAGGAAAAGCCGTTGTGAACAATGCAGACAAGTATGATGAAAATCACTGAGCTGCAGAAGTATTACAATGAACATTTGGAATCAGTTTTTAGCAATTCAACGCCTATTCCTGGTATAGCAGGCTTTCACTATGTAGAACCAGCTGGAGATAACACGTACATAACAAAAAGATATGCATCCGAGGTTGACGATGAGGGATCAGATTAAAGTGATAGCAGTGATAACGAAGAGATGGGAGAAACCAATGACACTATAAATCTAACTTTAGGCCACTGGTACGCATTTTTTCTTCAGAAGTACCAATACTGGTTCATTGGAATTGTGCTTGAATTTAAAAATGAAGGACAAGTGAAAGTTGATTTTCTTCAGCAGTTGGTACAATCTAAAAACTGCTTTGACAGCAAAGATGAGGTAGATGAAGTGTCTGCACAGTCTGCATTTTAAGAACTGCATTGGATGATGCTGAATTTGACACTATTATGGAGCGCAGCAGTGAACTGTTCACAGAATAGCATTAAATTTGGAAAATGTGTTGCTTTTTTCACTTTATTTTCTTGTATTTGTAATATTTAGAAGTCTGTTGTACTTTTTGGCTAAAACTTTCATGAAATTTTTAAAATTAAATAAAGAAAAATCAACATAACCTTGATATCAAGCCCGACCAGACGCACGAAGAAACAAGCAATCACAAAGACACCATGATTGAGTGGAGTTGCTCTTTTATGGGTTTGGGTTTATTGCTCAATATTTACACACACAGATATGTCAATTTATTGTATATCTAATAGGTATAGTATATATTGTAATGATAGATTAAATGCCATATAATGATCCATTTATATGTACAGTAGTTTAGCATATCCCAACCAATAATTATAACCGTGTTACTTGTAGTTAATTTTAAAATTATTTTTGTTTATATTGTTACTCTTATTGTTACTCTTATTGTTACTATATTGTTACTCTTACTCGTAATTTTAAAAACATTTATTGGAGCTTATACAAACTTTTGTTTCAGTAACATCAAATAAGATTATTTTGATTGTTAAGCACATAACAAACATTGTGTTAAAAATAAGACCTGTGTTATAGACAATTTTGCTGCTCAAGATAGTTCTGTTCAGCATTATCTAATTCATGTTTATATATTTAAAAATATCGTAATAATATTTTATGGTTATTTTGTTATATTTATGGTACTGTAAACTATAAAAAATATTTAATTATTCTTCCACAGAGGCTCTTCCGTCTGAGCTACTTCAACGTTTTAATATGAAGATTGGATTTGAACCAATGTCTTCTGTGGAATTGTTTTTAACTTTACTTATATAACAGTTGTTATACTGCTAATTACAAAAGTTTATACCTACATAATAGTTTTAATTTTATTCAAGTCTTAAATTTCATAGCTCTATAATATCTTCAGCTGTATCCATCATATACAATTTTTCGATCTTACTATCAATGATAAAACATAAAGTATTTACCAATATAAAGCTGAATGAAAATCCAAAAAATTATACTGTACATACCACTTTACAATCACATGGGCCTCATCAACAACCAATCCAAAATAATATAATAATATGTCTTTGTTTTTTGGTGCCAACAAGTTTCCAGGACTCGAAAAGATGATGTCGTAATGTTCACCATCATTAAAATTGTATTCTGTACTAAAATTAGCAGATTTTATGTTTAACTTGCCACACGAGTTTATCTGGTCATCTATCAGTGACGTGAGAGGACTAACTACAATAACAACTGGGGTACTAGAAAATACATTCGAGTTAAGCTTGTGAATATTTCTAGCCACAATATGTGCTAACTGAAAAATAATACTTTTCCCAAAGTTGGTAGGAAAAACTCCAAAACAATCAGCTGAACTATTGACACTGTACAAGCTGCTACGTGAACTAAGAAAACCATAAAGCATATGTCATTGTTCTTTTTCAATTTGAAATCCATTCCTAAACCACAGTATTCTTTTGCATTCTCAAGTGCTGTGTCAAAGAGGTCAGAAAATTCTGTCTTCAACGCCATTTTTAATTTTTATTATTTAGTTTTTCTGAGAAAAAGTAAATAGCGGTTGCATATAGTGCCATTCTTAACAAATTCATTTTGCTAACTTCTTGCGCCCAATTTAAATGCATATACATCAAGGCGGCGTACTCGAGGTGCCAGATCCTTTTTCTACGCCCGCGCCTTTAAAGCGAAGCGTGTCGGGCAAGTTAGGAAACGGATCTGTTATCAGGTTAGTGAGAAGCGACTTAACAAACGTCCAACAAAATAGCCTTTGGAGACGGACGATATCTATCCGAAAAGGAAAGGAGCTTTCGCTACGGCTAGACGACAGGGGACGGATGTTAAAATTGGAAGAACATCCTGAATTTATCACAGTCCTGGAACAATTCTTTGAAGGTTCTGGGATGGAATCGCACCCTAGACTGACAACAACCACATTGTTTAAACCAGCAAACAATAATCTGTTCATGCGTCAGGCTAGAGAAAAGATTTTGTTAACTTCGCCCGATCACTTGAAGCTGAGTCTTTCTAGTTGCTATAACTACACAATAAACTATAAAGATAACAGTGCGGCTGCAAAAAGACATCACCATGGCCGAAAGGTGAATGCGAATATTTCTTTAAAAAGACCACCTAAAACTAACACAAAAATGGTAAGAATTTTAAACGTCGATGTTAGTAAAAATAATTTTGGACAAATTATGTACCAGACTAGGTATCTTGGATTACGCTGTATATATTTCCTTCATCATACACATAATAATGCTCTAGCGCCTATATTTAGTTTGTTTACTTTGATATATTATATAAAACAATAAAACAGCCTTGGCTGTGAACCAAGATAAAACAAACGGTAGCAATTGTGCGTTAAAGTATAAGCGCACACCATGCAGCTGAAACAAATTCAATATAATGTTTAAAACGTTTTATGGACGTTGTATGAATGTTTAATAATTTTAAATGACTACAGAGATGTATCAGGTCAAATTTGGAAAAACGTGAATTGTATTAAAGTATTATAGGCTTTTTGCATACTTTAATCATTCACAGTTGTACGCAAATTGAATGGGTGGTTTCTACTCACAGAAAATCAACAAATGTGTTTTTAAGTTGGAGACAGTTTTCTTTGTAGAACCCATCTTTAAAAACTAGAAGTCATGAGATACACAAACAAAAATGTGACGACGTGTATAAGACTATTTCAAAGACCTCATCGCTACTTAAACTTTATTTCCTTTAATTAAACTTGGATTTTAACGAACCAGCCAGGAATAATCATATTCTAAAAGGCGGTAACATAAGGATTTATGATTTATTTACTTTTAGGTTATCAATTTGCATTGCAGTGCCAAAAACGTTAACTTTGTATTGGAGGAAGACGCTGATGTCATGATTGATTCTAAAGATGCTAAATATATTGTAATTGGTGAGCTTTTGGTAACATCTTAATTCGCTCTTTCAAAAATTCAAATTGCAAAATATATACCAAGCGCTTACCAATTCTGTCAGTACCAATGAGATAAGAAAGTATCTCTTTCTCCCCTCTCTTGCCTGTAATTAAGTCATAAGATTTGTATTTCCGAATGTTCCTTTATAAAAAAGCTTTTTGTAATTTATTTTGGCAAGCCATCAACAACGGGGGAACTGTTTGTATCTAGTGTAATGAAATTAGTACGCATAAATCCGTAAGATCTATTTAATTTGAGAAAGTGAAAGCCATTTGAAAATTCTAAATTACAAAAAACATCAACGCGCCAGACCACGATTGGGATCAAAACTGTACGAATGTAGTAACACCAATGAGCCATTTATTCCTCAAAACCAAACTTCACGGGACAACGCAAGATGCAATTGGTTCAAAGTCTATCATCACACGATCTGGAAAAGCGTGCACATTGGTTAATCTGTCTCATTTCGAGCCCAATGACACGTATCGAAGATTCAACGAGATCTTTTATTTGATGATCCAGCCGAATTTGGATGAAATTTTCCGAAACGAGTCGGGATGCTTGAAAACCACGATCGTCTTTTTGGTTGACAATGGACCTGGAGAAAGTCCTGCTAGTGTTCTGTTGCAAATGTTGTTGGTGTCAATGTTGCAATATCTTGATCTCGACAGGGTCATGCAAAAATCATTTGCAGAATACCATAGCAAAAGAAATTTTGCAGAGAGAGTAAACGCTGCAGAGAATGAGTTGTTAAGTCGACATGGGCCATAGTCATAGAGAAGCGGTTGGAGGAGAAAAGCACAAAGAAAATATGTAAAAATGGCTAGTGATGTTGTCGATTGCTTAAGTGCAGGTACAGTGAATAATTCTTTTGATAATCATGAAGTTAAATTTACTTAAAAAAATCTCTTTATTGAAACAAATACTGACAAGCGGATATTTTACTCAAGGTGCCATTTTGCTAATATTTTAGATGTAAGATTTCTAATTTCTTTAGTGTACCAAAACATTTTTTTCTACAGGGTAAAACGTAAATAATGTAAAATTTTAGTTTTTGAGGCGGACGCTTATTCGAGAGTGCCGCTTATAAAAATGTTTATAATTTAAGTCACTTGACAATTATTTTTTTACATGAACTGTTTACATAATACATAAAAAACAAGATGAAAAAGTTGCGTTTGTAACAATTGTGGTTATATATCCCTTCAACGTCAATTAGTTCGTCCTAACTTTTTCTTTTCTTTTTTAAGTTTTAATTTTACATTCAATTAACGCCTCATGGGCGGAATGAAATAAGTTTTTTCAAGTTCTCAGTGTTTAGGGTGGGCACTTATTGGAGAGGGGCGCTTATTCGAGTATGTAGTGCGTTCAACCAGGAATATATTTTATTCGCTTTAATTTTACAGTATAGTCCAAAAGAAGTATAAAAGAATAAAAAAAGTATACGCCGATTTCATTTAAGATGTACGTACACCAAACTGATACATACAAATAAATAAGTAAATAAATGTTAAGAGAAGTTGCCTTCACATTTCTTTTGTATCATGTATACGTTACATTCTTCATATAATTTGAATTGTTCTTGTGATATGCCGATTCAGCAAAATATACATATTTAAAACTAAGTTAGTCATATTTCAGAATTTTTAATTAAAACAACAATTTTTGATATTTTAAATTTATAATTGTACACCCAAACATCTCGGACCATTACAGCTTACTAATGTTGATATCATATGATTACCAACTTGTTTTCCTTCAAATTTAGGAACGTTTTCTGGTTTACCAATTTCAGCATCTCGGGTATAGTTGATCATCAGTTTGTAAAGAGATAACAGCATTTCGGTGCTGATAAACTAGTCTAAAAATGACAGGAGAACCGTCTTCGCCAATTCTTTCTACTGTCTGAAGAGCTAAAGTGTCGTACGATTGGACATATTAAATCTGCAAAAACGAAGTCAGCAAGGAGCTACAGCAACTTTTGAGACGTGACTTGCATTTCTCTGGTTCATATGCAGCCAATTACCAAATCCTAAAGAACACCAACTCCGAAATCACCAGCTGGAAGGACAAATACAGTTGTGTCATTTACCGTGAAGACAACAATTCGCGTGGTCCTACGTTAGATCGGTTTGAAAATCAGCCACTTCCTGATTATGCTAGATGGCACGAAAATGGCGAGCTTCATTACCTTTCTAATTTGAAATGTAGTATGCTGCAGGGGAATGTGTGGAAAGAGCAACCAGAGTTGTTTTTGCCTTCGCGCATTGTTGATTTATTTTACCGCATTTGTCTGGACCCCAGAAGACGTGATTGAGTGTCTTTCGCTGTAAGCATTTGTGCCGCTAGATGAAATGAAGTCATACATCATAGAAAGAGAGAGCAAAGAAGAAAGAAGTTTGAACGATGCAATTGAGGTTGAAACCGTACAGGTAGCAAGTCCTTTATAAACGACTTAAAAGTGACTTGGCTGCTTTATGTAAAGAAAGAAGTATAGCAACAAAAGAAAAGGAAAATACCAACTGGTCAAAGATATCATGGACCATGACAAGATTACCTTACCAAAATCATACGTTCCTGTCACCTTCAAAAAATGCCCAAAGCTAATCCGTGACTTAACGAAGCTGAATATAGCTGATTGTCGGTCCATCTTAACAATCAAGAATTTGTCAACGGTTAGCTCAAAGGATGATATGATACTTCGTATCCATCTTGCAAAGAATGGTAAAACATTTCTCGCTTACAAAAACGAAATGAAAGCTCTGGAAGTATTAATAAAACTTTATATGGACATCGAAAGCCAAGAACGCAAGCTGGCTCTTTTAGGTGTTGTTGACAAAAGGCAGGAAAGAAAATTTGGATAAGGACATTGAAGATACTGAAGCTTCTGATATACTATGATATGATACTCATATTTATTCTCAATCTCCTTACGACAAGTATGTTGATGTAGGCACCAAGGTCAAGGTGCTTTGGTCGAAGGAAGACGTTGAAAATGCAGGGTTTAGACCTAACTGGTGGCTTGTTGCCCAAGTAACAGCAGCTAGCAAAGAAGTCATTGTTACCATTGTCTACAAAAGTGAGCCGGACAGTGTATATGAAATCGAAGTCTCCGTCTTCCTTGAAAATAAAATACTAACTTTAGCCTAGATATCAGGTTTCAATCAGCAAGTAGTTTCAGGTCTTTTCATGCATTTTTCACCGGTGAAAATTAAAAATTATTCATTAAAACAGCTATTTTATATACATTAGGAGAATCAATGGGAGATCTTTTCGTAGCACACAAAGAGTTTTTCATACGTTGATTGAAAAGAAAAATAATTCTAATAAACTGCTTAGTGTGACCGTGACTCTCGTGTGTCTGCTTAGGGTAGGGTAGCCTATTTTTATAAACGGCATCATTCAGCTCTACCGTAATAACTTATGATTGTTATGATTGTTACTCATTGTTGTGGAATATTTTCATTATATTATTATTTGAATGTTTAAAAAGAAAATGAATTTCACAAAAACAAATATTTCATATCAAATAAAAGCAAGGAGAGTGTTCAAAAACTGGCGTAAACAATTCACCCTACGAGAATAAATATCGAAGAAGACGAAACTACTACAACTGACTTGACAATTACTTATCATTCTAAGTGTCCACCTGTTACAATTGGTAAAAGTATTGAAATTCCTAACGATGATATTGTGATAAAAAAGGAAACCGTCAATGACTTCGTGGGTAAGAAAGGCAGCAGTAAAGTGAAATTTAGCGCTGAAAAGGACAGAAACTTGCGAACTGGAATAACTAAACACGGTAAGAAGGCGTGGGCAATAATTATTAAGGACAAAAGCTTAGAATTTCATAAAACACGCACGAGAGACTCTCTGCGAATGAGAGCAGAATCACTTTTCCGCATGAATTATGATTGATATAATATAAGTAAAGTATATAATTATATATATGTACCAGAACAAGTTTTTCTCTTTTAGAGTAAGTTTATGGTGAACTCTCACAAATCCAATTGTCTCGGCGACCCAGGGACTCGAACCTGGGACCGGTAGCATATGCTGCACGAGCTCTTATCCACTGAGCTACTTCATCGACAAAAGGACTCGTGAGAGTCCAACCGTAACTTCTTGTTTCAACCCTTACGGGCCTTCTTCAGCTGTGCTGTCCAGTGAGACCGACGTCTTGACCACTGGGTGCTCGTCGCATTATATATATGAACATTTGAGCATTGGTATAGATATGTACCAGAACAAGTTTTTCTCTTTTAGAGTAAGTTTTTGGTGAACTCTCACAAATCCAATTGTCTCGGCGACCCAGGGACTCGAACCTGGGACCGGTATATATATGTATTTGTTTTGTTTTTCTTTACTTTTTTATTTTCTTAATTGTACTTAAATATGGTTTTTAACTAACAACGTTCTCGTTTTAGCCTTCTTAAAAAAATATTTTAATGGTGTAATTGTCTCGTAACCTTTAGGAATCATTTTTGATTAGGGAACTTATCGAATCACATCACGAAATGAGTCAACAGTTGTCGGAAGACGAAATAGAGTACAGACGTTCTAAATGGGAGTATGCGAAGAAACATTTTCCACTCCTCAATCCGAAAATGTTAAATCTAAAGCTTCCAAAGAGGAAATATCTTTGGATCAAAAATTATTATCATCCCAAAATCAAACTCACATGTGAAGTGAACCCAGACAAATTCCTTGACACTACACTCATTCGTTCAGAAAGGACATTTACAACTAAAGTTTACCGAAAAGAGACAAAACTGACACCACATTTTGTGTTCCAAAAAACGCTGTCAATGGAGACTTAAATAGAGCTTTGTGAAAGAGAAAAAGCTTATTCGTCCTCAAAACAGATTTTCTGTACTGTTCAGAAAACGAGACCATTTCAAAATGTTTTCTTTCAAAGTTTCATTAATTTACGCACAAACGCTATAAAGTTGCAATTAAATGGATAACACGAAAAGTAAAAAGCTTGTTTCCACTGAAAGAAACAAATCCTTATCCATCATGTCAAATTTATAAAGGTACGTGTGTTTGCGGAGAGACCTATGTAGGAGAGACCAAACGTAATGGTGTCATTTGAGAATTTTTACCAGTAGTATTTATATGTGTTTAACGTCTTTATCATTGGTGTAATTATATGTAATAATCATTTTTATTTAACTAAATTCTTTTGTAGAAACAGCATTTTTTACAAAAAAGTTCATTTTATACTTAAGATGGCGTAAGCCGAAAAGCTTTCATGATAAAACGACAGTAGATGGAAGCTTTGATACATTGTTGGAATATCTGCTGTATAATAACCACCTCAGTTCCGGAATACTGTTTGAACTATAATTTGTCTTGCTGCCAGCAAAGACTTTCTGGAGTTCGTGCTATAAATGTTATTGTTTGGTTTGGAGAGCCGGGAGCTACATACGACGGCCTGTTGACAATGAATTTGTAAAGATGCTGAAGACGAAAATCAGTAGTTTGCATGAAAAATGGCTAGAAGAAGACATAGATCTGTGGACAGGAAACAGTGATAAGAAGCTTGATGTAAAGCAGCGAAGAATCCTAATTACACATTAGGTTGGTAGAGCTTATAACCAACTAATGAGTGATAAATATTCAAAAACAAGTTACCGATATTTTGAGAAAACAGGATGCTTAATCACTGCGGATGTGTCAGAAGATAGTGAAATAAGCCCTGAAAACTTAATAAACTATGTTGTACCCCGAGTGTAGTGTCTTCTCATCCTATTGTCCTGCGATCATCTTAATTATCTGCTGCAACTGCCAAGTTTAATGTGCAACGCCTTGTTCATCCTGTCATGAAAAAGCTATTCTGGCAGGGGTTTACGACTGACAACTTCGTCTCTGCTCAAAACATACGCTTCAACAACTTGCACATAGAGAAACAAGATTATACATCTTTTGTTTACACCGCCACATCAATAGGCACTGAAATGCTTAAGAAATACCACTTTGCATCAATATTTATTTTTAAAACAGCACCTGCCAGCTGGTTGCTGTTCCAATAAAAAATTCCACCGCCTTATTTTTTAAATGGAACTGCTGGCTGGGTTGAAAATCAAAAGAAAATTATGATCACAATTTACAGAACAACAAGACACTTTTTAAAGCTAGAATACCCCAATGGCTAATGTACCCAGATCCATAACATGAACCGTAAGTATTGGTTGGATACACCAAAATCAACATGCTTTAAGAAGGTTGAGGTTGCAACATCTGCTACTGTACCCCATCCACACCAGATGATAAGATAGACTTTGAATATTGCCAATTTTACGGCCTGTCTGAGACAAATTATTGAAAAAATGTCAACATTGGGAAACACAAAGTGTGAACGAAGCACAGGAGAAAAGTGTTTTTGTTGGAAGAAATGTTTTGGAATTTGCTATAAACTCTGCAATTATTAACTACAATGAAGGTACAGAAGGTGTCTCTGAAATATTTGAAAGACTTGGGATGGTACTGTGCAACGCCTAGCAGAATGTGCTGTGAAAAACAAAAACAGTGTGCGATGGGCAAATTTTAAAAGAAGGCCTGGAAAAACACAGAGAAAAAAGCTTAGGCTTATAAAGAAGACACTGAAAAAGAAAGAATCTTGTGTTTCTGGTGGATTTTAGGCCTTTTTAATGCATTTATTTTTATAGAGCTCTTTTTCGCGAAATAGGTTTTTTTGAGTGAACTTTGAAACATGATGTCTCCATTATGCTAAAGCTCTGTACTTTCAGTAAATACTTATTCTAGCCTCTGAATTCATGTAAACTAGAAAAATTAAAAAATATGAAGTTTTCAAGAGTGAGGGACTCTTCAAAGTTGAAAATATTTTCTAAAAGTTGATTGCAGCCATTATGAATCGGCCATTTTTGAAATAATTGACATACATAAATGATTTTAGTTCATATAAAATTTTATATAGCCATTATCATAATTGTAATGAAAAAACACAATTTAACTAAGTATAGTTGCTCAATTATTTTTCCTCAGAGCCACCTTAAAAAAAGTGTTGAGATATTTTAGCTGGAAACCCTCAAAGCTTAGTGTCCACTACATTTTATCGTAAATAATTTGCGACGAAGAAATTATTTTATCGCTATCACTTGCTGTACCTGTGTCCACTACAAAGAATAAATTTGTTCATCGTGAATTATTCTTTTGAAAGAAGACCATGGATAGTGAAGACGAGATACTGCTGCTTCCTACGACAGTTATTATTTTTGAAAGTATTGAATAAAAACGTAGACAAATATAGGTAAACAAGATTTATAGAAGTTATGGCCGGCTTCTGAGAGATTAATGTTGTTACTACACAACTTATTGGCTTCTGGAGATTATCAAGTGTCAGTGACATATCCTTTTCGAATAGGAAAGATTAGTGAGTCGTATTATCAGTGAAACATCCAAAGCGATTATGAAAGTTTTATTAAACACCTATTACTCTCCACCCTAGACCCAAGAGCGTAGATCAATGAAGAAAAGATTTTAAGTGACTTTGAACTTCTAAAGCAGCTTCCTTACGTACTGGATGTTACTGAAGGAAAGCATGTTGTAGTCAAGGCACCAGTAAACTCGAGAATTCTCTATATCATAACTTTAAAGACTACTCATATTCTACTCAACTTGTCTACTACTATACATACACTCAATATATAAAACTCACATTTCAACTCTTTAAAATCAGTTTGTTTTCTAAATTTTGAGTGAAAACAAAAGAAACCAATAACAACTATTCAATTTTTGAGTGTTTACTTGTCATGATCTTTACCTGTTTCCCCCTTTGATGTAGCGACGAACAAATTAAAAAAATTCAATTCGAATCTATGTTTCGGCTACTTATGGCCAGCAACAATAACTGCAAGCAATAGAGCGTCAAAGACGAAGAGATCTATAATTGCTATCTTAAGGGCGCTCCCCCGCGACTTGACATTTCGTGTTTTAAATGTAATAAAAAGAGGCACTACGCTGGTAACTGTCTGAGTTCTCTAATGCACAATGGACCTAGTACGACACAGAAAAGTAGTAACAGCATTGCCAGTTCTTCCTTCCTTATCAGAATGGTCTCCACGTGCAACCTATTCGGAATGACTCCCGTTATGCCTAGTCACGCCAAGGGCATGGATTATTAACGTACTATTTTATATAAGATTAAGCCTATTTTGAGCTTAATTTCACTGCATAATCATTAGAGTAGGAGATAGATTACACAAATATTCATCTAGTTTTTCGTCGAAATATGGCACGCCAAATGTAGCAATATTCAATACTTGACATTATTCAATGAAAAATTCAACATTCAATGAAATATTCAATGACATATTCAATATTCAATGACAAATTCAATATTCAATGAAAAATTCAATGAAA
>JAUKWF010000319.1:0-13115 GCA_032356525.1 Eutonina indicans
TGAGTACTGGTGATAAAAAATGATAAAATTAAGAAGTTTGATCTCACTTGTATTTTTTTTGATATACCCTGTATACTCCTAGACTAGAGCTAATCTTCATTCTTTAGGAGATATGATCAATCTTAATTAAACGTTCTTTTCGTTACTTTCTGTAAAGCTTGATCTCCCGCCGTAGAACGCTGTTTTATATCCCTACACACACGTGAATTGATTTGGTGATCGTTACATCGATACACGCCGTGCCAAAACAAACATTCTTCATGATGCTAACAGGAGCGTAGAAACAATGCATCAGTTTCTTGCTCGAGAAAGTCGGAAATGGTGCCGTAGTCGCTGACGATGACGAGTTTACGGCCTGACCGTTCGCCCCGCGCGGCAAGGTACTGGCTGTTTTATTGACTTTGGATGGTAACGGATTAGTTGCAGAGTCTTTTGATATCGCAATGCTTCTTGGGTAAACGGTTGTTACCACAATGAAGAGTAGGGCAGCATAAATAATGACTTGCTGCTCAAATTTCATGTTTAATATTCCACTACTTCTTTACCTTTGTATAGGTACTTTTGATTTTCCAGATTTCTTGATTATGCTTCTGAATTAGTTGCAACGGTATGTTCTAATAATGGCGGTTCACTTTATACTGTGTAAGTTTTAAGTGCTTCTTTTCTGTTGAATAAACTTTCTCGATAGTTTTTCACTTATCAGACTTATTTCTCGATTTAGTGTGAATGTCGATGGATTATGGACTATGCACAGCTAGCGAACCAGCTTTTATGTCTGACACTGTACAAATTTGTCCCCACACCCTTTTTTAAAGTCTTCTTACTGGATATAATAAAGTAAAGAGTGGTGTCTAAATTCTTTTATGACGTCATGGTAGTTTCGATAATATTATCGTCACTTATAAAGATGACATTGTTGAAATAGTTTTTATATTTTGATTTTGAAAATGTGCGAGCAAGGACGCAAAATAAAGATATAAACGCAATCAATTTGTACAGCGTTCATAATTCGTCCATGTTTTTTAAACAAATTAAATCCTTTCAAATCAAGATATGATTAAAGGTCTATCTCGATAACATCTAGTCTGGTAAGATGATACTGTAATATAAGATTCTAGATAATATTCGAATATTATTAGTTTAGTAGACCACTAGACAGATCAGCTTCAACCCTATATCTGACCGCATCGCCACACTAAAACTGAAAGGAAAATACAACAACCTAGTCTTAGTGCAATGACTACTCAGACGATGATAATTGAGAACTACAAAGCACTACTGATGATTGTGTTTCGAAAAGAGACATACTTCTAGTCAACGGTGATATGAACTGTAAAGTAGGAGACCTCCATAAAGAAGAACCAAGCATCGTTGGAAAATACAACAATGTTACAAGAGGAAACAATGCAAGAGGGAAAATATTTGTGAACTTTTGTAAACAAAACAATCTTAGCATTGCAAACACTCAGTTCAAGCACCGTAGACAATACACATGGACTTCACCAAATGAACGTATATATAACACCATAGACTATATTTGTGTGCGTAAATCTGCTCTAAAATTTGTTAAAGACGCACATGTTCTATCAACACCTGACATTAGCGACCACAGATTGATCAGATGTAAGATGAACTTCTCATACCTACGTTGTCAGAAATACAAAAGCAACATACTACGCTATAACACAGAGTCATTATCAGATCCCCTCCTTCTTAAACAATACCAACAAGGAATCAAAAGCTCCCTATCATCAGATGACCAAACAGAAGATGCTGAGAAGATCCTCAAAAGCATTATAACCTGTCATCAACACAGTACTAGGTAAAAAACCACCTAAAAAGCCTAATAACTGGATTACGCAAAACACAAAGGAACACATTCGCCGCAAGCACGACATTCGCAAGCAGTTTGGACCAAAATCTATTGAATACAAACTATCAAAAACACTCTGTAAAAAACTGTGTAAAATTGATAAGCAGAAATACATCGACAAGATTCATAAAGACATAGCATCTTTACCAAATGATACACAATATTACACATCGATGAAAACGCTGAAAACGGTTAATATCAAGCAAATCAAAAGCTGGTCAATAAAAGCCAGCAACGGAGTGGTTATTACCGACCGGGATAAAATCATTAGACGCGGCATGAGTTTTATACAGAGCTGTACTACAGTAATCACCCGAGCTTTGACTATCAAGGAGAAATGGAGTTAATTTCACCAACATCTTCCTCAGAAATTGTCTTCCTCAATTGAACTCGCCCTGAAACAACTGAAAAAAGACAAAGCACCAGGACCAGATAACATCACATCCGAACTTTTATCTGCTGGAGGACCTACTCTACAACTTTGGCTACTAAAGAATCTAATCGACACCATATTTGATAAAAGAGCGATTCCATCTGAGCTGAACACTTCAGAAATCGTAACAATATACAAGAAAGGTGATCCTATGGAATGTGGAAACTACAGACCAATCAGTCTGCTGAACCACGTGTACAAATTCATAATGCAGATTATTTATAACCGAATAAAAAAAGACCTTATAGACGCTCTTCCACAAGAACAATCAGCCTACCAACCAGGCCGTGGAACGATGGAACAAATTCAAACTGTTCAACAGGTCATAGAAAAATCTCTAGAATTTCAACAACCATGTGTAATATGTTTCGTTGATAATCAATACACAAAAGCGTTCAATTCAATCGACCAAACAAAGCTCTGGGACGCACTCCGTCGATTCACAAACGTCAATCCTGCATACATAAACCTCCTAGCCGCATTCTACGAAAACGCTACTACCAAAGTAAAAACCAACATAGGTACGACAGACCCTATATCACTCTTTAAAGGAGCTAAACAAGGTGACATTCCATCTGAAATTCTTTTTTGCATCGTTTTGATGGTAATCCTTGCACTCACCTATGAAGACTTGGACTACGGTTTCCAAATTGCTGCACTTATTCTGATGTATGTAGCCTTTGCAGATGACTTAGCACTCATTACCTACACAGTAGAACAAATGAATGTTGTTTTGGAACGTCTAAGTGTGCAGTCCGCAACTTTTGGTCTTGGTGTAAACATCTCAAAACTAAAAATCATGCTCGTAGGAAATCACCCTGAAGGATCTTCTTGCTACATAAACTGCACAAGACTAGAAAGCGTATCTAGTTTTCAATATTTAGGAAGAATAATCTCCAACAATAATGCAGATTTAAAAGCTTTTTTCTGATTCTGACAGCGCGACACGCGGAAAAGTGTGGTGCAACTTATAAAAAAAATAAAAAATAAAAACAATGGTGCAACGGAGTAAACCATAGCCTACCAGGCTAGATAATATCGGAATATTGGCCTTTACGGCAATTATTGGGATTTGCGTGAAGCTTGAACTTGGACAAACCAAGAACAAGCCATATGCATATGTATATGTACATCTTATTTTAGCCACAATTATTCAAACGCTATGTATAATTTGCTATCGTAAATGGACAAGTTATATTATGAAGGTTACTACCACAAAATCCGAAAAATATAAACAACACAATAAAACAAGTTTGACAAAATGTCCGAAAAAAGGCGCGCGTGTGTTTGTTTAAAAGATTTCGCAACTAAGTTATTGTTGTCGGTTGGACGTCAATACTCTGAGTAATGCGATACTGCATCAACAACGTTTTCGTGACGTCATCGTATGGCTGTTGTTTTAGATATTGAAATGATGATGCGTGCCTACTGCGAATAAAATGTATTACGAGTAGGGTCGTGTAGCTTAGTTTCAAATCTTTTCTTTTCTATTTTCTTCAAACATAAACATTTCTAAACGTTTTTAAACTTTTTTCTCAATAAATATTATTGTCTCAATAGCTCCTCTTTTATAATACTAGTACATCATTTAGTCAGGAGGCCCCTTGTGGTATAACTACATGATCGTCATAGGTCATCATGGTTTTTCAAGGCTAGCCACAATAAAAATGCATAAAAAAAAGTCTTCATTTTTTCCCCTTTTTTTAAAGAGGATTTTTTTCATGGCCATTAAAATTAATGTATTTATAGTTAATTTGATAATACTTGTGAGTATATCATTTCCTACCTTTTATGTGTAAATTTGGGGTGTGTTTATAAGCTAATCTAGAGGTACTAAAATTTCAAAAATGTTTTATAGCCCGTTTGGTCCCAACCATTGTGGGGTCTCTTTATTTACTAAATATTTTGGCCCCTCAACTTTCTAAATGAATTCGCCGGCAATGTAGTACTAGCCTGGTAATTAAAAAAACATTTCTTAGGCTCTTTACTCGGGTATGAGCAAATCGGGAAATTTAGCCTGGATCTGTTAGCTTCCCAAACCCCTAACCGTTTTTAAAAAAACGACGAATCACAGGCTTGTTCGACTATCTCACATATGTGAAAATATTCCCATTTCTTATAAGTAATAACCAGCCTTCAAAAACAGGAGATTCTGAAATTAAATTGATCCTGCGTAAAGAATGATAATCTGTGTCTAAAAGCTTTATGAACACAAATACAGCAAATATTAGGCATGAAAGAAAAATATGAATGATTTGCTGAATATGACGTATAATACTTTTTAGAGACGATATAAAATCGTACATGTCATGTAACTTTTTATATTGCACGTAGATGACTTTTATTACTTATTGTGCGTTCTGGGTAAGATTTGCAGTTGGTCTAATATGGTCTACTTTAATCGTAGAAACTTTCGCGAATTTCGCGATTTTTGGCCTTTTTCGCGAAATTTTATCCCGCGAAAAATTTGAAATAGTTTATTCGCGACAGTTTATCCCGCAAAATATTACTAGTTTTCAATTTGCGAAAGTTTATCCAGTAATATGTTGGAAAACTAACTTTTGACAATTTTTCTGTATCATTAAACCCCTTATTTCCTATAAAATATGTAAAAGAGTTTCAAAATTTTCTAAAGTTTATATCGCGAAATATAATCAAAACAACATTAATTCGCGAAAGTTCATCTCGCGATTTTTTTGGTATTCCTAAATTCGCGAAAGTTTATTATCCAAAAAGTTTCTACGATTAAAGTATTCTTTTGGGAATTCGATTATTCGTTAACAAAAGAGACGTTTCGCTGACAAATCACTTTGTCTCAAAAAATTAACCGCGTATTATTTCACATTGCAGTTACTTAATCAAGACAAATCCGGATCGGCGGATTGCCTAAAAAATACTAGGTTAATATGCAGCTTACAGACTAGCATCTAGCCAGTTATTCTTTTGAAACGAATTCAATGTATATTAAAAACATTCGCGTAAATAAAGAAAAGGTAACAGTGGGATACGCAGCCAATTTAAGGCACGCGACCAGTAATTCTCAAAAGCGGCCACGGATCCGACTTAAATTTGATTTTCTGGGTTATATACCATACCACATGGTAGATGAAATTAAAGACTAGTCAACTAGTCTAGTGATCCTAAAAGTACTGAGTACAGTTTGTATTAAAAAAATGCCAACTTCTTCGAGTTTCAATTGGTTTGGTGTTTTGCTGTTTTCTTTATCAACGTTATTAAAATAACACAAATTAATAGTTGCTCATATTATATTATTTTTCATAGAAATCAAAAAGAAAAAATACAAAAATGAAAATTATTAAATCATTAAAATTATTTATAGTATTACTGTATATAAAAAATTCAAAAAACCAAAAAACTAAAAAATGATTAGTTAAATTTGAATTAAACTGTGTAAATCTCTTTTTGCTCGTTAAAAATCGTTAAAAATATTTTCTAAATTTTTTTTTTATTGTCTAACACATCGTCAATCTTTGATATGATCACTGTAGTGACTTAATATCTAATTACTTTACTACGACAGATTTGCTCTATTTCATCAAGAACAAAATTTATCTTCAAAAATATTAGAATTTATGTAAGAAAACCGGAATAATCAAATATTTAGAAATTCAAATATGTAGTGTTTTCTGAAAAAAAGCCGCAAGAAAAATGAACTTATACCCTGCCCTCACTACAAATCACGACCAAGTCTCTCCATTTCATCAAGAACAAAGTCCATATCGGCGTGCGTTTGTCCAGCGTTCGAGTTCACCATACGGAAGAAATTAATGTGCTGTTTCAGCGGTTGATAGGCGATCATCATGCTCCCATTTTCCGTCATCAATTGCTTGATTTTCGGCGATACTTTGGCCAGTTCCGCGTCACGCTCGGCACCTTCCGGCAAAGCGGCGATTCGGGGTGGTGTGTATCGGAAACACACGTTGGCGCACTCAGGCTGAAAATAGAATGAAAGTTTTGATAGAAAAAAGAAATTTATATAATTCAAAGACTTAAAGGTTAACAATAGTAGTATAATGAAAAATTTTCAAATTCGTTAAGCTCTTAGTATTATGTAATTCTAGTTAAAGAGCTTTCAAAAGATTTAAAACTGAACCTATTTCTTCTTACAGACCTTCAGACGTTTGCTTACAAATAGGGACGCAAACACAATGGAAACGAGGATGAAGAAGTCAGAGAAACAAAGAAAACTCTTTTACACAAGTAGACTTTGAATTTTTACGAAATCAAAGTTTATGCCATGAACGTTACCTCACGTAATAACTCAAAGTTATCTCTTTCTTTGATCTGTGCAGCAAGATACCTAGAGATGACGATGAAGAAAGATTGAATAGCGGTTTCACATACAGGTATATAATAATGATATAATAAAAATGAAATTAAGTTCAAACTTTCTAACAATTTGCCTTATTCATGTCAGCTAGAGGCAGCTAGCCAATTCGAAACTAATATCAGCTAGAGGAAGCTAGTGGCCAGAAATTGCATCTTAAAGTTAAAATATACACAAACAATTTTTCACCAAAAAAACGTTTAAGTGTTTTTATGAGCTATAACGCTACGTTATCATTAGCTCAAAAATATCGTTTTTACAAATGGTCTATAATTTCTTCGAGACACATACAGTTTATCTGCCATCAAAGATCAAAGAAATGTACCTCTGGTACACATATATTGATGAATTGAAAATTACCTTGAATTATCAAAATTGGTATTAATGTCTTCCTCTGCTCCTTTTAATCCCTAAAATTAATGATTAGAATGACTTGTATTTAGACGAAAGACAACGACCCCTCTCCCTAGATCGCTACTTCCTGATGATAAGCAACGAGCCCTCGTTCTGGATCGCTACTTCCTGAAAGTAGGCAACAACCCCTCTCCCACTGCCTGGATTGCTACTTTGGCAAACTACCCTCTCGAGAGAGTAAGGTATTGATTGAGTATCATTTTCCAATCCTTTGGTAGGAGCCAATTAGGTACTGAAACCACTATGATGAACATTGCATATATACGCAGCGGGTGTGCCTAACACTACCTCTCTAACCCACAGTTCGAAAGCCGAGGAAGCGAGACTAGAACTCGCCATCTTGACATTACTTAAGTGTACTGCTCTACTAACTGAGCTATGTACTCCATGTTGAGCAGTACGGGTTATTGAGACTTACTAACGCTAACAAACTTACTAACAAGATATTGAAAAGTTAATTACAACCATCCATCTAATCAGAAGCAAAGTCAAAACGTGAAAACAAGTAAATCAATATAAGAAATTAGAACAATTTGTTCATCCTTCCGGCAAATAACGGTCTGTTTCAAGATAGATCGCTGTTTGATGTTTTTATTTTATGTTATACAGGGTGAACGGAAAAAAACTGGACAAAAAAATCATAACATAAAAATCAATTTATGATAAAACGACTATTTTACGAAAAGTATGACTGATGATGTCATGTTTTCTGATTGGATGACACAATAATGACGAATACCACCGACTACTTCTATTGGTCAGAAGAAAACAATCGAAATTTTATCACCTTTTAGATTAGCAATTTGCTACGGTCGTTGAGCATGATTATAATAAACATTTAATGCTGTAATTATAAATCTGAAAAGAAGTATTCCCTATGAAACAAATCAATAAAGTATAAGATGAATTAAACCGTACAAATAAAAAACTGCAGTATAAATTCGTTGTTAGCATAAATTAAATGATTTTTTATGTTTGGATTTTTTGTCCGTTTTTTTCCGTTCACCCTGTATTACCTTAGCTTTGAAGAATAACCACAATTTCAACACATCATTTCTTCGACCACACACAAACGTCTTATCACCAACAATATCCCAAGACGTATCATAAGTTTGCTTATCTTGTTGAAACAAGTATGAAGCCTTCGCAGAATGACACTTTTGTAGCAGACCCTGAAAATGAAAAAAAACGTCAATGTTAGTGATGCATCCAGATAATTGCAGTGATTCAAAAGGAGCGAACTATAATTACAAAGGTATTAAGAAATCATGAAGTTTTGTAGGAGTTAATGACTTTTCAACCACAATTCACTTCCTCCTCTCGAGAGTTTTCGCCCGCTGAACGTCATGGTAGAACGATAAAGCTGGGCATCAAATGACCGTTGTGTTGTATTTTATAATAAACTCAGTTTAGATTTAGGTTAATAAAGCTGATAAAATAAAAAATAATAAAAATTATACAAGGTACGATATAAAAATAAGTGAAGAAAAAACTTGCATTAGTTTATGCTATCCCGTCCTTTGTACTTTATAACTACACTTTTATTTAAATTTTATTGTAAACATACCGTACAAGTTTATTCTCTGCAATGAAATCTGAAGTAACAATAAACATACAGCTTCTCCGAGAAAGCGTTGGAAAATATTAAAAAGTTTGAGTCCACTTCTATTTTCTTTTCTACCTTGTACTTAGCGATTTGAAAAACGCATCACAAACTTAATCGAGAT
This sequence comes from Eutonina indicans, assembly GCA_032356525.1. Taxonomy (NCBI): domain Eukaryota; kingdom Metazoa; phylum Cnidaria; class Hydrozoa; order Leptothecata; family Eirenidae; genus Eutonina; species Eutonina indicans. Next base: position 8,796 of record JAUKWF010000319.1, read on the forward strand.
GCATTTTGAAGACATTGCAGAGCTGGTACCGTATGATATAAATTGCAATTCACCTTTTCAGTTTTAAAACATACAACATGCAATCTTACCTTTTCTTTGACTACAAGGAATGAACATTGCTGTAATAAACCCATCATCTTGTGTTGGTCCCAAGCAACAGAGTCAACCCTTTAAATTAAATAAATAAAAATGTTGAATACACAAGATCTTCGAAGGGCTGTGACGTAGAAAGTTTATTATTTTATAATGTAGATCCAAAGCCAAGCTATTCACACTGAAGTAAAAAAATAAACAGATGATAGTAAATTTATTGACTTACAGTATTATACTAATTATACTACCCAAAACTACCCAAATTGCACTTGAAAGGGTAAGCACTTTCTATTTCAGTATACTTTTAATAACAGTTCAATCATAATGCCCAGGGGGGGGGGGGGGCTCACATAACCTTTTGTTCACTTTTATTTTAAGTTTTATTGTTCAAATTATATTGTCAAAGTTTTTCTTTGATATAAAAGTTACATCAGATACAATTCCCACCAAAGAAAATGAGTTAGAAAACGTTTGAGTCCACTTCTAATATTTGTTTTTGGTAATACCCTGTAAATATAAGGTGGAAGTCTGAAATTTTATTTTAGCACCCTGAGCATCATTATGTTAACAATTTAGAAGTTTGAATCAACAATAAATATACAGCTTTCCCCGTTAGACAACGTCAAAAAGTTTCACTACTAATTTATCTTATATACTATGTATAAATGTGGAAATCCGAAATCACTCTATTGTCTAACACTGTACTGTACCTTTCAGATCCTTTCATGTATTTCTTGTATTTTTCCGATAACAGTACTGAACCTCCTAATGCGCCCTGAAATATCAATTTGTAAAATGTTAAATCACGTTGGATTTGGGAGTACCAACATACAGTAGATACAGTTATGCACCTTATTTTTGCACCTCAAAAACATTGATACCCTAAATCACAAGGAAAGTCAATAATGTAAGCAACTCTGAGAATTATGGGAATAGAAAACAAAGGAATAATTTCCCGCTTGGCTTGGCTCGGGTTATCGTAATCGAAGTAATAATAGGTTTTCGAATAAGTGAGCCAAAGTGAATTATACAATAAAGATTTCAAATCTGAATTTGTACTATTTTTTAATCATCATGGTTAATATTGTCAATATTTTTTAATTGATCTAGAGAAACGTCAATACTTTTACAAATTGTGAAATTTAACGATACTACTTACATCGACGTGTAACCACAGATTAAACTTTTCAGTGACGTCAGCAATCTCATCGATTGGGTCGAACGCTCCACCGACCGTTGTACCGGCCGTTGCTACGACCATCATCGGTTGTTCGCCCTATTGTTTTAATGAAAAAATGATGCGTGTTGATTTCTAGTGGGACGTATTACCAAGAGAAAATTTTTGTTTGTCGGAGAAATATAAAAAAACTTTTAGTACATGATATAAAGCTACTTCTCCGAATATATTTTTTTAACAAAATGTAGTTGTATATGATGCATGAACATGGGGAAAAAACAAATCCACAAAAATTTCCTTATGAATTCAGCCCTTTTAATCCAATGCTTAGTCGGCAAATTTTTGCCGCTCTAGATAGGTTTTTAGGTCGGCATGCCGTTCTGAGCGACTCTGTAGGTCGGCACAAGATTTTTTTTGATCTCCAGATACAACAGTATCTCCCCTTTAAATGCTTTGTATACGCGTAACAAAAAGTAAGTTTGTTTATCATTTAAAAAACTTTGTTTGTTAAAACTTATTTCGGTATTTGGAGAACTAATTTACGTCGGCTTTACCGACCCTGTTATATCAATTACTCAGCATGCCGACCATACACATTAACTAGGTCGGCATGGAAAGACCGACCTAGAGTAAAATTAGCTCGGCTTTTGCGTCGGCAATGCCGTATGCCGAGCTAGATTAAAAGGGCTGGAATTGATTGAATGAAGTAATGTTTGATTTATGTTCATTTTCGGTAAAAAACAACTCTTAGCATAGTCTGAATTTTCCCGATATTCCCCGATTATTTCCTACCATTTTTCGACTTTTTTAAAAACTTTGAAAGGCGCAAATCATACAAAGCGTCCTAACTATTGACTTTTAAATTCATTCAATTTTTCACATGTTTTTAAAATAATTAATAACATTCAAAACGATTTGTCTCGATTAAGCCTGGCAAATTCAAGAGAAATTTATACACTTACCCTTTTAATGGATTCCTCGATTTTTTGTTCAAGATCAGATGGTAGCATCTTTCCACTAGAAATTAAAATTAAAATATAGACAAATTGATAGTAAGGACTTGTTTTATTTCTGGAAAAGATAATTATGATAACGATTCAATTCAATAATGATATAAACGCAAATCCTTGAAAGTTTGAGAAAGTTTACAAATAATGTTAACAGTATTATGTATATGAACATTCTTTATGGAAATACTATTTTGTATGTTTTGATAAAGAATGATTTAGCATTTGGCTTTAATTCTCCTTCTAATTAACGCTACAAAGAAAGTAATTAAGGGGTTTTTTTCTAATGCAAATGAAGACCGCTTGCGTTAATTAAAATACCCGCGCGTACGTTTCGTGAAATATAGTAAGGTATATTTATTACGTGGTATCATCTGTTTTGACGCTGATAACATTGTTTGTACCAATACCACATAATGCTGCGCCCTTCTTCACAGAATAATGACTCTGGAACAGAAAAAAAGTGTATATAATATATTTTTAGATGAAATGAAAGGACACATTATTTCATTCTCTTTTCAGTATTTACAATTCGTATTCATATAGCCTATACTAGAGATGGAGACCTCTTCAATAGCGCAATGCTTGTCGAGGGAGAGGCCACCATTTAGGCTAGGATACAAAAGCTAGATGGCTCGCCCACAGTCAGCATGCGTAGCCCAGCTATAATTAATATGAGAGACGAGTTTGTGTCCACCAGACAATAATGTTAATAAAAAAGTTGTGATTGTATCTTTTATTATTCTCACCTCCTCAGATGTAAACACCATCATTTTTTTCATTCCGTATAAGCCCTCTTCTTTCACGTTTGGAGAAAACCTGAAACACAAAAAAAGTTAATCTTTTCATTTGGAAATGTTCGTACTTCTAAAAGTAGAGTACCCACTTGATTAAGTATTCTGGTTTCACCTCTGGCTTCCCAGTTGTTGTTGTATTCAAAAGGGATCTTTTATAAAACAAAACGATAAAAATGCATAATTACAGATTTTGAACTCAAAAGCCAGTAGTGAAGCAACTTTAGGTAGCGATGACATGGAAACAGTTACTATTTCGTGTAACTTAGCAATTTTTTTGTTTTACAATTTACAAATTCAAAAACTGTCAAAATTTCAGGTGACTTTAGGTGGTAGTGTTTTACACTTTACCACGTTAAAAACAGATACTACTTCCACGTGTAGTTACTGCAATAGCGGTGGTGGAATTAGGCTTCTCGAAAATACGACTGCAGCGCGAGGACAATGGCGTGAGCTAAACAAAACAATGAATAAATTTTGTTCTGAAAGGGATCCTGATTAAAACCATTACAATGGTGTATGTGCAACGCTAAAATTTGGTAATTATACGCATGTATACTAACTGCAGCAAAAACACACATATTGAGCATTATTTGAACGTATAATATATCTACAAAGCTTTTGTTAATGAGGATCCTACAGTCCTTATCAAAGATGTAAACAAAGATGTTACTTCCCACATACCTGAATCTTGCTAGGTTCATGGCTGCGATGTTGCATAATGAACCACCTATGTAAAAACAAAAATTAAGAAAAACTTTAAAAACTTCAAGCCTGTATGTAGGGCGAGCAATCAATCAATACACACGTAAACACTAACACCTAACATAAAAGATATATTTATATATTTTTTTCAATAATCGTCCATTATCCCTTAATCAAATTCAGAAAAACTATACATTAGGCAATTGAAATTATTTTTTCTAGATAAAAGACTAGACTGTAGCTTTGTAAATTGTTCATTTCAAAACGTGTAAGTGTATTTGCTTGTTCGTTTTTAGTCAGCCAAAATATATATACAAAGTATATAAAGCATACGTCAAATTAACACGTCTTCTTCTAAAAATTGTTTACAATAAATGGACGGAAAATGTGAATTTCCAAATTTAGAAATCATTGTATAACTTTTATGGCAGTCGATGTTTTCTTCAATTTATAATTATATATAATTATTTTGCATTACCTGGGAAGAATTGTGCTTCTCCATTTGTGAAACCAACAAGGTTGCATGCTAAGGTCAAAATTTCTC
>JAUKWF010000320.1:0-13106 GCA_032356525.1 Eutonina indicans
GTCTTTAAGGTGTCAGCTCAAATCATTGTATTCAATCCCACGAATGTGCGAAGGTAAGCCAGCTACCACACAACCGTCATTTTATATGTCCTAACAACGCCCATGATTATGACGTTCTGAATGTTTTATGGACGTTGTTTCAACGTTGAAATGACGACTTGGAATCTAGAGGTGTAGCTGAAAATACACAGTAAAACATATCCTGTAAAAGAATACTAAGAAGAATTTGAAATGTAAAATATCATCTCGACGAAAACAATGATCTATATCTGGATGTTTTTGTCATATAAATAAATGTATCTAGATCATTTTTTACTTTTATAATTTTCCAAGTTAACTAAAGTCATCTCGTCCCATTATTTCAAAATGTACACACGATTGATTTTAACAATTTCTAACTGTTTTTTAACTAGATGGTTTGAATTGAAAACTATTGTGCCAAGTGTGGTCGACCCCTTGTCCAACTTGAAGAGTAAAATCCAAATCGACCCCAACAGCCACGGAACATTGACAATCTCAAGCAGTATCAAACTGCAACGTTTCGAAACATTGGAGTTCAAGATCCAGGCTGAATCAAGTGGTAACTACGAAGTACAAAGTGGCAGTACCATCTCTTTGGTAGTTATTGGTGAGTTTCCTTTTTATTTTTTTCTGTTTTTTTTTTAATACGGACCGTGAAAATGTACTGCCTTTACATAATATGTAGATGAAACAAGAAAGACAAGAAAATGTCTGCAAGTAGTTCTGATGCATTTTTCAATATACCAATAAATACCTTTGTTCCGCAAGTTTAATATTTCTATTTGTAAACATTTATAATATAAATAGTAATTTCCTGACTACTACATATACACTCTTCACCAAACCAGGAGTTTGTGAGAGCGCTAGATCTGCAAGATAGGTTTCGTCCTTGTTAAGACTCATCAGTTGCGTTTGCTGGATCTTGCTCATCACTAGATAGATCAAAAGGCCTATCACAACTCAACCACGAGATTAAATCTAAAATTGTATGCTTTTAAAAGAGATGAGATGTACACGCATGGCTTGCGTCATATGAATAAATGATCACACCTCTTAGATTTTATTTCAATTTTTTCCCTGTAACAGGTGTGCAGGACTTTCCCTCGAAAGTATGGTGTAACAAATAAAGGGAACATTTATGTGCTTAATGCTATGTGTATCACTCTCAGAGTTACAAAAAGGTATAGAAATACATCATTGAACGTGCCTAAACTCGACAAACTGGTTTGAATCTGTAATGCTATTTTGTTGCTATTCTCTGTTGAACCAACAGTCACATTGCTTATTTTTTTTTACTTTCCAGATGATAACGCTGGTCCAGTATTATGTGAGGAGTTGGGTTTGAATTTGGAAACACTACCCGATATGAAACGTATTCAGACTAGGAAACAATACGCTTACACTTGTCAAGTCATTGGTAGTTTGATTCCCAACTATGCGTGGCACAAAGACGCTGCGGTAAGGCATTTCTCTCTGTAGTGTAGAGGTTGACCCAATCGTAGAGAGCCCCTACCCCAGACATTTCAAAATTTCAGTATTATGTTTTGTTTTGTTTTTCAGTTGTCTTTCTTTGTCTTTGCTGCATTACAGTATTGCCTGAGAATCAATAAGGAGGGCGATGACAACAGATTTGATTGTTTTAAGCCTCCACACAACATGTCTATCAACATATCTAATTGTGGATCCGTGGCCGAGTGGTTAAGGAGCTGGACTTAGAATCCAAGGATTCCAAGTTCGACGCCACCTTGAGGCCTTCGGTGGTGAAAATTGCTAATCACTGCTAATTCTGTAAGGCTCCTTGCAGGTGTTTCACGGGATGAGTGGCATCCAGTGATAACAATTACAGCACTATAAGTGGTCTGGGTTATCTGAACTAGCCACTATAAATATACAACATTACATTACACAACATATGTATCTCACCACTTTGACTATCCCAATATTTTCTTCCTAATGAGTGTTTCAAAGAATTTTTCATTGACTTTATATATGAAATATTACGTTTATTTTAGTTGCTGGCAACCCAAAAAGCAAGCACCTTGAGTTTTCCATTCACTGCTGTGTCAGACAGTGGTATCTATCAGTGTAAGGTTGAGTTCTTAAACATCCAATCACAGACCAACAGAGCTACTCTCGAAGTTTATGGTATGTTTTCCTACTTTCTATTGATATACGTAAATTATTTCATGATCGGATCTAGAGGCTCATCTATTTGCAGCTGCGAACGTTCAGAAATTTAAATAATGTTTCTCTTTTATTGCAACATTGAAAACTTCATAAATTCAATGATTTTCTCACCCTTAGTTTTTGATTGGTTCCGCCTGTGCTGTGTCAGTGATTACCATATAGAGGTTCGCAAGGTTCGCAGCTGCGAACGTTCAAATAAAAAACTAAATTTTCTCTGTAAAAAAATTCACAAATGATTTTTTTGATTAATTTTATCGCCATATCTATATTATCGGTGTCAAAAATAGATCATTTTTTTTAGATTTGAGTAAGGGTAAAATAAAATTCTGTACCAGCCATCATAGCTGTAAACACTGAGCAGGTAACCAGAGATTTTAAGACATTGCAATTAATGTGTATCTAACTGTAGATTGTAGCTCGTGAGGAGCACACGAGGATAAAATACCAGCCGAATAACTGTAAATTGTAAAATTATGGTGTGCCGGGACAGCCTATCCGTGCTTTATTAAAAAATAAAAAGTATATTTTACACCATTAAAAGTGTTGTATTTCTTGTTATTTAGATCCCTACCCGAAAGCTACATCAAGCTCAGGTTCCTACACACACACTGTGGCCGAGAATCAAGAAATTGGTATCCTGTTGGAGAGCTTCAATCTCGAAGCGTTCAAATTTGCGCCCGTCGGAGAGAAAGCGAACGTTTCATTGGTGATTATTGCAGGTAAGCATAACATAACTTTGATAATAATAACTAGCTTTACTTCAATAAGGTGATGATCAAAGTTGCTACAGCCTCTTTTGTCTTATTGAATTCCACGCTCTTTTTTATGAGAAAGATAATAATCCGAGCAGGCTTAATAACTATACTTAGTTTTTATTCATTTTCAGACCTTATAAGTTTATTTAATTTTCAAAGAGTTTGAAACTAACTTTTATTTATGGTTTTTTCTACTTCGCACAGATTTTCCATTTATTTCAACCATTCAACTTTGGCTCTGCTTATTTTATTAAGAAATGAAAGTTTCTAGCAAATCAAATACATTTAGATCCCATTTTATTAACCTCAAGAAATAAATAACACGACAAACTCACCCATAGAGTCCATACATTCTGATATTCTTGAAAGAATATTATTCAATAAAAAAACTTGTACGTTTTTATCATGTTCGAAACCTTCTCCAGTCCAAAGAATTCGACATCCTATTTAAGTGTTAGCGATCGGTGTTCAAAACTGCTATTGGTCGACAGTCTTATACACCATTCACCTTTAGCATAGGGAAATCTAGAAGGTGTTGCAAAACTTGAGAATAACGGTGATGAAGACATTGTAATGGTTATGATTTTTGATTACAGAAAATTCAGCTATCCTGCTCTACATAATTCCTGTTTGATATTCATTATTAATTTCTTTGTATTCTCAGGCGATCCCAACAATCATTTCTCGATGAGCGCGCCCTCAAGAGACTCGGTCAGATTGGGTACTAAAGTCAGACTTGATTACGAGACCACCCGTCAGTACGTGTTAACACTGCTAGCTACCAACTTGGACGAACCTAACTACGTGGCAGGTACCTACCAAACATCACTGGTGTACACCATCAACGTACGTGATATGAATGATAACTCGCCTGTGTTCACCGCGTCCATGTACTCTTACAACCATCCAGAAGATATTGCCAACAACACATTGATTGGTGTTGTTCAGGCCACGGATAAAGATAGCCCTCAAATCACCTACAATCTAGTGGGACAAGTGTCAGGCGATCTCTTCTACATCGATCAGAACGGTTTTATCTACAACAGACAGTTGTTGGATCGCGAGACAATGGACGTGCACACTTTCTTTGTCACTGCGTCAGATGGTGAGTTCACCAGTCTAGCGGAAGTAGTTGTTAACGTAGCGGATGTGAACGATAACCCGCCGGTGTGGACCGATTCCGCGTTCGACATCAGCGTGTCTGAAGCTTCACTTGTCAACCATGTCATCGTGAAAGCCGTAGCTACGGACATTGATCTTAATCTGAACGCTCAAATCCTGTACAGCTTCGCCAGTGGTAATCAATTGGGCAAGTTCGCAATCGACCCTGTAACTGGCAACATCACATTGGCACAACAACTTGATTACGAATCAGTACCCAATGTATACAACCTACAGGTGCGAGCAATAGATCGTGGTCAACCATCATCATTGACCAGCGTGAGAACACTACCTGTCACCATCAGAGTCACTGACAACAACGACAACAATCCAGTGTTCCAGCAGTCCTACTACCAGACCACCATCATGGAAGACCGCACCTTGAACACCAACATTGGTATCCAAGTGTCGGCTACTGATAACGACGGAACACCCATCAACAACCAATTGTCATACTCTTTGAAAGGAGCACTGGCTAATGAATATTTCCGAGTTTTAAGTGACGGTAACATTCAGCTCATCAAGAGACCTGATGCATTGGAGTTCCCTGAGTTCAGATTTGCTGTAGAAGCTTCAGACGGACCACTTCTGTCGTCCAGACATCGCACTGCCGAAGTTGTGGTTAAAGTAACAGACACAATTAGCACAGCTCCAGTAGTATCACCAAACCCGTACATTATCACCATCTCTGAAGGAACTTCTGTTAGTACATCAATAGGTCGTGTCATGGCTACGGATCTTAATTCATTGACGTACACGACTCGTGGCGATCACGCTAGCAGATTCATAATCTCCACAACCACAGGTGAGATTCGTCTTAAACAGAATCTAGACAGAGAGAATGTCACAGAACGTACCAGTAGTTTCTTCGTTGATGTCAGCAACGGTGTACTGACCACACCTGCCCAAGTCACCGTCATTGTTACCGACAGAAATGACAACGAACCTAGATTCTCTGAACAGTATTACGTGAGAACTGTACCTGAAAACATTGGTGACAACATACCCATTGTGACTGTGCTCGCTACTGATATTGATGAAGCAAACAATGCAGATATCACCTACTCAATTGAGACAGATCAAAGCAACAATTCACCTGATCTCTTTGACATTAATCCAACTACTGGTATCATCACCAAGAAAGCTGGAGTGATACTAGACTTTGAAACGCAAAAGAAACATCAGTTCAAAGTGGTTGCCACCGATCAAGGAAGCCTTCGACAGCTGTCTGGGTACGCCACCGTTGTCATCGACCTGTCCGATATCAATGATGAAAGTCCTGAATTCACAATCACCTCGTACACGATTTCAGTTAAGGAATCGCACGAAATCAACCAACCATTAGTGACAATGAAAGCTACAGATCCTGATGAAAATAAACAGCTAACTTACGTCATTACAAGTGGCGTTTCACCATTCTCGTTTATTGGCGACACACTCTACCTGACTCAGAATCTCGACTACGAGACCGTTCAGCAATACCAGTTGAAGGTGAAAGCGTTCGATGTCGGTCAACGCCAAAGCACGAATGAAGCCACCATTAACGTCAATGTGCTCGAAGTGAACGATAACTATCCACTATTCACTACACCTTACTTGCGAGTTGAGGTTGACGAGAACATAACTGTCGATTCGTTGATCACCACTCTACAAGCTGTTGACAACGACCGTGGACCGATCACCAATCAGTTCCAATTCATCACTCTTCACAACACAACTGAATTCTCGTTAGGTGTCAACAACGGCGAGGTGCGAAACCGTGTACTGTTAGACTACGAGCGTCAACGACTCTATTCCTTGGTAGCAACTGTCCAAGATCTCGGAACTCCAAGACTCTCCTCTCAGATGCTCTTAGATATTGTCGTGAGAAACCTGAACGATGAACGACCAGTGTTCACCAAAACAGTGTACTCAACAAGTATTTCAGAGAAGGCACCAGTGGGAACAACTGTGGCCGTCTTGCAGGCTACTGACGCAGACACTCTAGCAACGGCGCTCAGATTCGGTGTCACCTCAATGGATCCGCGTTTCAGCTTGAATACCATAACTGGTGAGATAACGACAGCTCAGGAATTCGATTCAGAATCGCACGGTTCTTCGTTCACCATGAGTTTCTACGTCACTGACGGCGCGTTCACTACGAACGGAGCAATCGTTCAAGTTCAAGTATTAGATCGCAATGATAACGATCCTATTTTCACACTTGACGAATATGTTGTGTATTTGGACGAAAACAAAGCCTCGGGAACCGTTGTCCAGACCGTTTTAGCTACCGACAGAGATGTCACAGCTTCCAATAACCAAATGACATACAAGCTGGTACCAGGCCAAGATTCCGGCAACTTCACCATGGCCGGATCAACCATTTTAACCGGTTCTGTGTTCGACTATGAGAAAATTTCGAAGTATTCATTCGAAGTAGAAGCTGTGAACGAGCAATCTGCAGATAAACTATCAGGCAGAGCCAAGGTGACTGTGTACATCAACGATCTAAACGACAACGACCCAATACCTTTGCCTACCAGTTTCAATCTGAATGTGTCAGAAGGCACGATTGTTGGCTCAAACATCTTCACTGTGCACGCAACAGATGCTGATAGCACAACCAACGGCCAACTAGGTTACATTTCAACTGACGCCACATTTGTTGCCAGAGAAAACGGAGACATTGCACTAGCTTCTCAACTAGACGCACGTTCCAAGAACAAATACACGTTCAGTGTCATCGTCAGCGATAAAGGTAGTCCAGCCCGGAACGCCGTTGTACCGGTAACTGTCAACGTGCTTCCGGTATCCTTGCCAGGTATCCGCTTTGACAATTGCCCAAAGGTGTTCAGCATCGACGAGAACACGTTGCAGACTACGGCAGATTTGCAGTTGACAGTGTCGGACACAGGCTCTTCTTACACCAGCACCTCGATCACTTACGCAATCGTGGCAGGTCAGAATAACAAGTTTGTTCTAACCAACACAGGCTTGCTTGTTATTACGCAACCAATGGACTACGAGGATCGAAACAGATACGAGCTCTTAGTGAGTGCGACCAATGAACGTGGCGCCGTTGCATACTGCTTTGTATCCGCCACTGTAAACGATATCAACGAACAGCCAGCCTTTGTGGCTCTGCCATACACTGTTGCTGTATCAGAAAGCGTATCCCCAAACACCATCATCTACTCTGCTTTAGCTGTGGACCCTGATTTCGCTGCAACTCAGAACGGACAGTTGACGTATTCGCTAGAGTTGACTGGCGCCTCAGTTGGTATGTTCGCCATTGGTGCTAATGGGAGAATCTCGCTGGCTGGACCATTGGATTACGAAAGTCTCAACAAGGCGTACGTTTTTAATGTTGTTGCCACAGACGCTGGCAGTCCAAATCTCTCTGCAAAGACACCAATGACCGTCACAGTGACAGATTGGAACGACAACCATCCAGAAATCATAGAACCAGCTGGTGGACTAGTCTTCTCAGCAAGAGAATCTTACTTCGGACCGCTCACCACACTCTTCGGAAGAGATGTCGACTCGCCAGGTGTCAACAGTCAGCTGAATTGGGTTGGCATCTTCCCGCAAGGCGCCTTGACCATCTCCAATACTGGAGTGGTCACCGTCAATCAAGGATTTTTGGATTACGAGAAGTCTCAGCAACACAAATTCGTGGTGGTACTTCAAGACAGGGGTACGCCGCATTTGACCACCACAAAGGTGTTAACATTGAATGTGCTCAACGACAACGACAACATCCCATTCTTCCCAATCCGAAACTACACAATCAGTGTATCGGAAGTATCGCCCGTCGGTACTGCTGTGTTGGGTGTCATAGCGCAAGACAAGGACCTCGGCCAACCCGGTGTCATCCAAAACTACGTCATCGTCGGTGGTAACCAACTCAACCGATTCACAATCACACCGAACGGAACTATCACAGTTGCAGGGTCGCTCAACTTGGACACGTTCAACGTTCGCCAGTATACTTTAGAGATCTTAGCAATGGACAATGGCATACCGCAATTGAACAGTACACAGAACTCGTTCATCACCATCAATGTTGTGGAGCATTTGGACAAACAACCTTACTTCATCCAACCGTCTTACGTTATTACTATCCCAGAAAATCAAGCGTTCAACAGCGACATTCAACTCATTACCGCCACAAGCGACGAACCGAATTTCCAGTTGGATTTCTCTAAAGTTATTGGCGGCACACATCCAGATGCCAACTCGTTCACTGTGGTCAAACAATCAGGAACTACAGCTCAAATCAGAACAGGTACCCTTTTTGATTACGAAACAAAGCGATTCTATTCATTCCAAGTGCAAGTCACTGATTCAATTACTGGCAAGAGTGGAAAAGCTTTGGTGGTGGTCCGCATCACTGATGTCAATGACAATCCTCCTCAGATCACCACCACGAAGGTCGTGTACAATATCACTGAAAACACACTTCTGGGATCAGTAGTTGCTTCATTAGATGCTACCGACTTAGACGATGGAATCAATCGCTTGTTCGAGTTTACTGCAACAGGTGGAGACGACAAATTCACCATGTTACCTGACGGTACTGTTGTCGTCAAGAACTTCCTGAATGCTGACCAGCAGACAGTCCATCAATTGAATGTTCAAGTCACCGACAAAGGCAATCCAGCTCTCAGCACAACTGGAACACTGACGTTCTACATTCACCCTGCCATCGCTTTGGTGATACCAGCTACCGGAGCCATTCTTGAAAATTCGCCATTGGGAACTCCCATAGCCACCGTTACGGCTATTGATCCTAACACCGGAACATCCAGCGATTTTACTTACTCAATCATCGGTGCGGCGTCAAACAGCATGTTTCAAATCAACCCGACCACCGGTGCTGTTACAGTTAAAAACGGTAATCTACTAGACTACGAAGGACAAAAGACTCACTCCATCAGCGTCATGGCTAAAGGACCGACATCAACTGGCGTAGGAGAAGTTGTAGTGACTTTGATCGATCAGAACGATAATAATCCGATATTTGACACCGGCCTCTACAACTTGATCATGTACGAGAATCTGTACCCCGGTCAACGATTGGTGCAAGTGAGAGCTAGCGACCGCGATTCGTCTTTGAACGGGAACAATGTCATCACCTACAGTATCGTACCATCCACTGATAGCAACCTCTTCTCGGTGAACCCTACCACCGGTGTGGTCAGCATCAATGCCGGAGGACTCGACTACGAAACAAAACAAGTCTACCAAGTGACTGTGTCAGCTAGTGACAATGGCAGCCCGCAGTTGTCGTCTGTCACCAACACCATTGTCCGTATACAGATACAAGACTACAATGACAACTTCCCAATCTTTGCTAAAGCCATTTACCAAGGAAACGTGACTGAGAATCTGCCGGCTGGAACTGATGTCTTGACTGTTGCTGCAACTGACAAGGACGGTAGCCTGATAAATAGACAGCTCAGATACAGCATGAACCAAACGCGGGCTAGTGAGTTCTTCACCATTGACCGAATCACTGGTAAGATCACAGTGAAGAAGCCATTGGATTACGAGACGCACAAACGTTTTGATTTCGCAGTGTTCGCAACGGACAGTGGAAACGTGCCTTTCACCAGACACACCAACGTCATCATCACCGTCAACGATGCTGCTGATTCAAGACCGAGATTCCAGCCAAGTGTCTACGAAATTACTATCCCCGAGAGTACACCGATCGGCAGCTCTCTGTTGGAATTGACAGTGGCCGACCACAGCACTAATCTCAACATCCAGTTGATCGCTGGTAATGGTGCCGACAAGTTCTTGTTGAATCCGTCTACAGGAGAACTCACATTAAAAAACAACGTAGATCGAGAGGTGCAAGAGAACTATGTATTGACAGCTATCGTCTCCGATGATAGCGGAGTAGGCACCAACCAAGCTACTGTTCGCATCCGTATCACTGATGTCAACGATAACGTTCCATTGTTTGGTGTACAAGGAGCATGCTACCAAGGCTTCGTTTCTGAGAGCGCCGGTGCCAACACGCCTGTCACTACAGTAACCGCTGTTGACTCAGATGCAAGCGACAATGGAGTATTCACATTCTCATTCTCGCCACTCTGTCAAGGATTCGCAATCAATCCAACATCAGGTGCCATCACCACCACATCTACTTTGAATTACGAACTCGTCAAAAAGTACACCTGCATTGTAAAAGCAACAGACCAAGGAACACCATCGTTGAGTTCTTCAACGTGTGTGGTGGTAACTGTAGGCGATGTGAACGACAACGCGCCTGTCTTTGAACAGAGCACGTACAACGTCACCGTCAAAGAATCAGCACTACTCAACCGCATCATAACACGCGTGTACGCTTCAGACATTGATTCCAACATCTTTAACAATTTCGACTTCGCCATCATCTCTGGTAACACGAACGGCGATTTCAGCATCGATAACTCTGGTTTCATCCGCATCGCTCGCCCGCTGGACTATGAGCGAACAAAGGGCTACAGTTTGGTAGTGCGTGCTACAGACAGGAATCTGAACACGCTGACAGCTTCAGCCACTGTATTTGTTGACGTCTACGAGACCAACGACAACCGGCCAGTTTTCGATCAAATTTACTACAAAGCAACTGTGAGTGAATCGGTGGATACTGGTTTCACGGTGACGCAATTGAAAGCAAGCGATAACGATCATGGTATCAATGAACGTACGTTACTGTTTATCGAACTGGAAAACACAACAGACTTCACAATCGATCAGACAACTGGCGAGGTTTTAGTTAACAAGAAACTCGACTACGAAACCAAGAAAAGCTACCACTTAGTCGCGACAGTCATGGATCGAGGTTCGCCAGCGTTGTCTGCTCGTGCATTGGTCGATATCTTTGTGGAAGATGCCAACGACCATGCTCCGTTCTTTGTCAAAACAGTGTACAGTATTGAAGTGTCTGAAAAAGCACCAATCAACATGCCTGTTGCAACAGTTTCAGCTACTGACGACGATACCGGCGCTTTTGGACTTGTCCGCTATACTCTTGATAACGGACAGGGAAAGTTCACAATCAACCAGAATACCGGTGAAATTCGAGTGAGTGGAGATTTGAATCTGGAACCGGCTTCAACAAAGCAAAAGGTCTATTCACTAACTGTTAGGGCCACCGACAGTGCCAGTCCAACTCCACTGGCAAGCACCAACACAGCCACAGTCATTGTTACCGTCAAAGACGTGAATGACCGCCAACCAGTGTTTGATAAGAACCAATACGTTTACTATGTCAATGAAATGGAGATTACTGGCACCTTTGTTGGTTCACCTGTTGCATCCGATAGCGATCGCGAAACACCACAAAACACCTTCCAATACCGCATCATACAGAGCGAAGATTCTGGTAACTTCACCATGTCTGGTAATATCATATTGACCAACTCAATGTTCGACGTCAAAACAAAGACATCGTACTCGTTCCAAGTTGAAGCCTTCGACCAGCCGTCTGATTCTGAGGATGTTCTACGTGGAAGAGCTTTGGTAACTGTCTACGTCAAGGATATAAACAATAACGCACCGGTACCTAAACAGGCACTCGTGATTCTCAATATTTCGGATGCTACATTGGTAGGAACAACTCTAATCAATTTGTTGGCAACGGACGCTGACCACGGGGAGAATGGCAGATTATCGTACAGCATGGTAGGCGATCACACCAACGAGTTCGTCATCAACGAAGACGGTGAGATCAAGTTGGCTTCCGCACTAAATTCGAATCTCAAGGACACGTACAACTTGAACGTCACCATTAGAGACAACGGAACACCGTCGCTGTCTGCCTTGACACGTGTTATAGTTTATGTGCATCCGATTAAACTTGACATAATCCAATTCAATCCAAAATGTCCGTTAATGTACAGTGTTACAGAAGGTAACAGCCCAAACACTCAAGTCGGCCAAATTTATGTCGAAGATAAGAGTGACAATCCAACAAAAATTACAATCGCCATTGCGTCAAACAAAAATGATTTGGATGGTAAGTTTGCAGTCAGCAAAAATGGAAGAATCTTTCAAACTGCTGAAGTGAACTATGAAGCACGAAAGCGGTATGACTTTATGGCTTGTGGTACTAACGAAAATTTTCACAAAGCCTGTTGTTTTGTCACCATATTCGTGGTAGATATCAACGAAGTGCCAGCATTCAAACAAGCAGTGTACCAAGTCACAATTCCAGAGACAACTCCAGCAAATATGAACATTCTGACAGTTGAAACAACTGATGTAGATTTCACATCAACTAATAATGGAAAACGAGACTATACATTGGAAAATGCTCAAGGCAAGTTTACTGTCGACAGCTATGGAAGAATCAAGACCGCTGTTGTCTACGATAGGGAAGTTCAACAAGTCTACCAATTCACGGTCAAAACAACAGACAAAGGAATTCCTCCGTATTCAGCAGAGGCTGTTGTCATCGTTAATATTGTTGATTATAACGACAATAGACCAATTGTATCAGTTACTGACTTTGCTGTCTTTGAAAATGCTACAGGAGTGATTGGTGTCATGTCAGCAACTGACAACGATATACTACCAGAAAACAAACAGTTTGAGTTCTCTATCAAACCTGATGGCGTCCTAATAGTAGACCCACAAACAGGTGTTATAAGCATCGATGGACCATTGGATTATGAGAAATACCAGAGATACGAATTTCTGGCAATTGTTACTGACAAAAGAAACGACAATGGTTCACCATACTTGACTGGCGTCAAATCGTTCTTCTTGGATGTCAAAAATGTAAACGATAATAGTCCCTACTTTGTAACACCATCATTCAACGTAACAATCAGTGAAAAGAGTGTGATTGATTCACCTGTTATTCAATTGTACGCCAGAGATGACGACCTTCCAAACTTTGGAACAATAACAAATTACATCATTGCAGGTGGAAATACAAATGGTGCTTTCAAAATCGACTCTAATGGACATTTAGCCCTAGCAAGACCTTTGAACTATCTT
>JAUKWF010000321.1:0-13104 GCA_032356525.1 Eutonina indicans
AGACAGAACTGTAACTTATCATCCTTTTCAGGATCGACCATTTTAAAAGTGAAAAGTGAAGTAGAAGTTGGAAAATATAAAATGGAAACACAGGCTATACGGTACCAGCTATACGCCGATAGCCGGGCAAGCCCTATTCTCTGCTGTAATATTTTTCTTCACAAGCGTCTACCATTATGGCTCAGTTGTTATGGCGTTGTTATGGCTGAATTTTGGAAGAATTTTTTTCTGGATTTTTGGTCTGAATTTTTTTTGCTGAACTTTTTTTTTGCCGCCTGTATATAAAAAATACATATTTTCAAAAAAAAAAATTTTGGATAAAGAGACGCAATCGCTTCGCCCGCTTCGCGAGGTCGCTCACGCGAAATAAGAAAAAATAGTTTTGTTCATAGTTATTGCATTTTTAAAAATAAGAAACAATCGGTCATTTCTTGTCATTTTTCAATGACGTCACCAAATTTTTGACGATGATTTTGGGTTACTTTCATGATAATAAACATGTGTACCAATTTTCAAATTGTTAACACCATTATTTACTTTTTCTTATTTCAGGAATTACATATGGTATAATGGTCTCCCCCCCCCCAGCATCGGAGAGTCCTCAAAAATAGCCCAGTTCAAATAGGGTTAAAATAAATTGTGTCCTTTCTCATAGTCCGTTGTTTAAGCAAGACTTGTTATTATGCTCGATGGAGTTCATGGTCTGCAACTTGTGGAAATGGAGTCAGAAGAACTAGACGTTATTCATCTTCAAGAAGCACTTACGTAACTGTCAAAGATCAAAGTGAATGTTCGAACTACAAGACTACTTGTGACAAGAGTGAAACCCAGACTAAGGACCTTGCAAAATGTCCTGGTAATTTAATATTTCATTAGAGTTACCATGAATCTTGTAAAATAAGAACGATTGGAGTTTTCTATCGCAGGCTTTATAAGCAATTTTAAATTTGGATTTTTTTTTTATCATTTTTATCGGTTTGGGGATTTAAGAGAAGTTAAATCGGAGTTTAAATTTAATTTCTCGCCCATATTTCCGCCCTGGCGGACACGCGTCCACTTTGCCTTTTTGTCTAATTTGGTTTCGTGCCCTTTTTACACCGCGCTCCTCGTGTGAATGTTCTTCTCGGCTCCTGTTAGACGCGATTCAGAGGAAAATTTTTAACAACCTCCCACCCTACATATGGTTGCAGGCGACCCTCAATAGTTCTTAGTTACGAAGGGGATTTTTTTCCCCCAAAACAAGTTGTATTCGAATGGTTAGCCAATATATGTTATGCCAAAACAGTTATTGGCTGGATTCTCTTTCTTATCCCCTAAGGACGAAAATTAAAGTTAAATCGTTCGATTTTTAAAAAAGGAAGCTTAAAGTATTCAAATTTTCAAAAAATTTCAGAACGTTGTGATTATAAGACCTGCTACTACTACAGATGGTCTTCATGGTCAGCTACTTGTGGAGATGTTTCAAGAACAAGAAAACGATATCATGAAAAAAATGCAGTCGCTTACGTCAAAGAAGCTTCTGATTGTAACCAATACACTAAAACATGTGTGGCTGTTGACAAAGAAACCAAGTCTTTTAACAAATGTCCAAGTGAGTAATTCAAGCTTTTCAGACAAAAGGAAAGCTTGATATTATGAATTTATTGCCAAGAAGTTTATAAGAGTTCTTCTTGACAATTGTAGTTTGTTGAACTTGTAGCATTAGTAGAACATATTATACGTCAACAGTCAGCAAAAAAATGATTTGCAAAGCTTTGCAAACGTCTTAAAATAAATTATGTTCTTTCTCATAGTTCGCTGTTTAAGCAAGACTTGTTATTATGCTCGATGGAGCTCGTGGTCTGCAACATGTGGAAATGGAGTCAGAAGAACAAGACGTTATTCATCTTCAAGAAGCACTTATGTAACTGTCAACGATCAAAGTGAATGTTCGAACTACAAAACTATTTGTGATAACAGTGAAACTCAAACCACAAATCTTGCAAAGTGTCCTGGTAACTAAAATATTTTCTTAAAACTTGACAATTATAAACCTTGTTAAATGTTTTAACAGAAACCTGTTGAAGATAATACAAGTAGCATTTTCTGCTACTGAATGTTTTAATTTTGGCCTTATAGCTTTTTTAATATGCTGAAAATTCCTAACATGTTGGTTTAAACGTTAATTTATGTGTATCTTTTTATAGAAAGGATGCTTTTGTTATCCTAAAATAATCAATTTTTCAATTAAATTTTTAGTACGCTGTGATTATAAAAACTGCTACTACTACAGATGGTCTTCCTGGTCAGCTACTTGTGGAGATGTTTCAAGAACAAGAAAACGATATCATGAAAAAAATGCAATCGCTTACGTCAAAGAAGCTTCTGATTGTAACCAGTACACTAAAACATGTGTGGCTGTTGACAAAGAAACCAAATCTTTAAACAAGTGCCCGAGTAAGTAATTCAAGCTTTTCAGACAAAAAGAAAGCTTGATATTATGAGTTGCCAAAACGTTTATGAGAGTTCTTGACAATTGTAGTTTGTTGAATTTGTAGATTTAGTAGAACATATACGTCAACAGTTAGCAAAAAATAAATTACAAAGCTTTGCAAACGTCATTAAATAGATTGTGTTTTTTCTCATAGTTCGCTGTTTAAGCAAGACTTGTTATTATGCTCGATGGAGTGCTTGGTCTGCAACTTGTGGAAATGGAGTCAGAAGAACAAGACGTTACTCATCTGCAAGAAACGTCTATGTAACTGTCAAAAAAGAAAGAGAATGTTCGAACTACAAGACTGCTTGTGACAAGAGTGAAACCCAGACTAAGGACCTTGCAAAATGTCCTGGTAATTTAATATTTTATTAAACTAACATGAATCTTGTAAAATAAGAACGATTTAAATTTTCTATCACAGCCTTTATAAGCAATTTTAAAATGTGGAATTTTTTATCATTTCTATTGTTTTCCTTCGATTTTTAAACAAGTAAGCTTTTTTATCTCAAAGTAATCAAATTTTCAATAAATTTTCAGAACGTTGTGATTATAAGAACTGCTACTACTACAGATGGTCTTCCTGGTCAGCTACTTGTGGAGATGTTTCAAGAACGAGAAAACGTTATCATGAAACAAATGCAATCGCTTACGTCAAAGAAACTTCTGATTGTAACCAATACACTAAAACATGTGTGGCTGTTGACAAAGAAACCAAATCTTTAAACAAATGTCCAAGTAAATATTTGTTTGTATCATCATTAAAACTTTAGAATAGCTTATTATTCCCGCAAGAGTTTCGTAAAAAAAATTTGTTTTATTTTATTCCTCATAGTCCGCTGTTTAAGCAAGACTTGTTATTATGCTCGATGGAGTTCGTGGTCTGCAACATGTGGAAATGGAGTCAGAAGAACAAGACGTTACTCATCTGCAAGAAACACCTATGTAACTGTCAAAAATGAAAGTGAATGTTCAAAATACAAGACTACTTGTGACAAGAGTGAAACGCAGACTAAGGACCTTTCAAAGTGTCCAAGTTAGTTTATATTTATTTGTTTTGGTATATAGTACACTACACAGTTATGTTGTAGCTCTCAAAGATCAATGCGAATGTTCAATAGACAAGAACCTAAAGAGACTTGCGATAAGAGCACGAAAAGTAGATTAAGAATTTTTCAAAGTTTCTAGGTAAGAAAACTAATCAAAAGCCTGTGAAGAATATTAACATGCCTATTTTTCAATCGTAAATTAGTTTTTTTAAGAATCCGACAAATGTGTTTCTTTAAACTAGTATTATCAGGACCGAAATGAAAACATTTGAATACCTATCAAAACATAGGAGTCCTTAAAATAGTACGATACGCAGTAAAATCATGAAAATTAGAAGTTGTTCAAAACATCATTTTTGACAGGGTTATGTTTAGTATATCGTGAAATGAGACTGGCCATGTGTTATTTTGAACATGTAGCTTTTTACCAAAACCTTTATAACACCCTTTTTAAAATAAGTATGCATTTTATAAATTTGCAATACACTCCGTTTCGTTATTACAGGAATGAAATTTCGCAGTTGAGTCTGGCTGAAAATGTTTTCTTGGCAAGGAACTTTCGCGTTAAATGATTGATTTAAACACCACAGCTCATACACCCTCCCGTAATAGCTCATTAAATGAAAATAGCTTTTACAATTCTCAGATTTACATTATTTCCTAACTTTTATCTAGGGTGACTATAGTAAAAACCATTGTCAATAATGACGTTGTAAAAAATTCAGGAATTATGACGTCATCAGTATTTTTTCCGTTTACTTACTGCATCTTGTTCTGAATTGCCTAGTGATCATCGTGTCTGTCAATTGTCTTTGATTATAGTCCGTTGCGATTACAAGTCATGTTACTATCGTTCATGGAGTCGCTGGTCGGCCACTTGTGGATCGGTGACGAGAACACGGAAGTATTACTATTCAAGAAACAAACGTGTATACGTAAAGGAAACATCGGATTGTGATAAATACACTAAAACGTGCCAGACACAACTATCGCAGAACAAAACACTTTCTGTTTGTCCAAGTACGTAATTAAATTGCTGTATTGTAACCTTTTACGACCGAGATTATTAATAGATAACATAATCCGAAGGGTTTTTGAGAAATTGACTTCTTTTATTTGTTTATAGTTCCCTGGCACAAAGCCATAAACTTTTTTATTTAAAACTTTTATATTTCTTTTATGATTTTCATTGTTCTAGTCATCTGTATCGGGATGTCGAAGTAGAAGTAAAATTTAATAATGTCAGTTTTCAAGAACCATTCTTTTTATTTGGGCTACATAATTCATTAATTTTGGCAACTTTGAGATGCAAACTATTAAATAACATTTCTTTTATAGCTCGATGCGACTACAAAGAGTGCAATTATTACAGCTGGACAAGTTGGTCAATGCCATGTGGAAATGCAACGAGAACTAGAAAGCTGAGATCAACTGTTAACAAAGTCGAGTATTTTTATAGCGCATCGTATTGCGATAAATACGTGAAGAGTTGTAAAGCACTAGACAAAGAAGAACAATCTTTTACACCATGCCCGAGTAAGTACATTATGATCAGTTTGATTACTTAAAACTTACTTTAAAGTCAGAAATTTTCACGGGAAGAAATTTTCGAGAATCGTTCAACTCACGAAATCTTTTAAATTTCGCGGGAATTTATTTTTTGCGAATTTGCCAAAATTATTTTTTTCGCAGGAATTTATTTTCGTCATAAAATTGTTTTAAATTTTCAAAAACCTGCGAATTAAGGATCCATTGGCTACAGATTATCACAATAAAACATTAAAAATTAGAAGCAACTTAATATAGATAAAAGAAATAGAAAAACTCCTAATTGCCAAGGGTTTTTGTCGCTCCCTGGTGCATTGGTCACGGAGCTCCTAGGTGTCTAGGACCATAAAAGTGACCATAATTTCATATGTACTCATCGCCAATGAAAGGGTTAATATAGAATTAGTTCCTTTTTCCCTTTTATATTATAAAAGAAGTCTAATCAATACATGTGTCATTATAGTCACTACTTTCGTTGTGCTTTGTGTTTATTCGCATGATATTTGTGAAATATCTGAAAAAATAACCATAAAATGTCGGAATAAGTGAAAGACTTGAAAGATGGAATCTTATCTAATGTAAACCATGTACACCTGACCTGTGCCTATTACCGAGTTCTTACTGATAGAAAATCACTGTGTGTATTGCATAATGTCCTGGTATGGGATTGATCAACCTTAAGCGACTACGACTAGTCGCGATAAACTGCAACTTTCACAAGAAATTATTCCAGAATGTTCGTTTCGTTTCGTTTAGGTAAATCCTGTAAACTTGACCTCGGTGTTATTTTGGACGAGTCTGGTTCAATTTCGAGCAGTCAATTCCGTAAAGAAACTGAATTCGTGAAGATGTTGACTAACCCCCTGATCATTGGTGTCCAAAACACTCGTGTTTCAGTCATTTCATACAGTGATGGTGTTAGATATCACTTTAAGTTTAGAGACTATCAGGGGTACAACAAACAAGGACTATACACTGCGTTGGATAAAATGTACAGAAAAGGTACGTGTGTATGATTCACCTTCTAGTTTTAAATTCCTCTGGTTGTAAAAAAATACACTTATGATTTTGGAAATCTCTATTTAAATGAATAATAATCTCTATGTAAATTGAATAATGATAATAATACTGAATTGTATTTTTTAACTGATCTGGGTGGGTTTTGATACATTTAAAGAATTTAAATATATTAATGTTGTACACAGGGTTCAGACAGCCCTGGTAAATATTGGAAACTAAAGGAAAACTTAAGGAAACCCAAAGCTTATTTCTTGATTATTGAAACTTCAAAAGTGTTAAATCAGTGAAAATCTCAGGAAGGCTGTCTAGAATCTGTGCATGGAATCTGTCTAATTCGAAGTATATTATTAAACTTTTTTTCATGGTCAAGGTGGATCAACTGACACTGCAAAAGCATTAAAAACAGCCCATCAACAAATGTATACAGTTGAAAATGGTGCAAGACCAGATGTGTCAAAAGTAAGTAACGGCGCTTTTTCCACGAAACAAACGCAATATTTTCAACAGGCACATCTGACGAAAACTACAAAGAATATATATACAAAAGCAATACAACAAAATAAAATGCGTCAGCTTTAAGTTCGGTTTCATAAAGTAAGGTAGACTAGTTAACTAGCCTTTATTTTTTATGCAAGCGTATTTCTTTATGCCGCTGCATAAGATGGAGAGATATGTTACTCTGGGAAAATGGAAAGAATTTAAATTTTCGATATATATATTTTACAGACCCGAAAACTACGCTAGACCCGTAACCCGTCGTTTGTACCCCCAACTAGCAAGCTAGTCTAAAAATAAGGGTGAAACTTTCATTCCTCATATACTGTAAATGCTCGAATTAGCTCCCTTGGCGCTTATTTCAAATCTTATTGGAGAGAGGCGTTATAACAATGTTCTTCGTTTTATTCACTTGAAAAAAACAAAAGATAATTTTAATTTCATCCAAAAACTCAAATAACTCGTATTCGAATTGTACGCTTATTCGAGAGTGGGCGCTAATTCGAGCATTTACGGTATGCTTCTCCTTTCTAAAAGGTTTTGATTGTGATCACTGACGGCCGAAGTAACACCGGCGCAACATCAGTGAAGAGAGCCGCTGATCTTCTCAAGAATGAATATGTCAACATCTTTGCTGTCGGAGCTGGATCCAATGTGAATACACAAGAGCTAAAAGGGATAGCATCGCATGATTCTAACGTCATCAAAATCTCCAGTATCAACGCGCTACAAAGTATTCTTGCAATAATGCAGACTGCTATTTGCAAAGGTAATTATATTTAGGCTAAATTAATATATACACACTTATTGGAAAGTTAAAAAATATTTCAACTTTTATTTTCCTGTCTCGGATAAGAAAAGCTTCTAGCTAAAGTTTATCATTCAGTCACAAGAGACAACCATTAAATTGTAATAACACAACATACCCTTCAAGAAATTACTTCCAAATTATGGCAAAGGTAACACTGGACGAAAACCCATTTTTCCAATCATGGAAATGCGTGAAAAGGTCAAATTTTCAAATTTATAATTCTGGAAATATGTTGAAATGTGACCTTTTCCATGATTGGAAATGTGGTATTTCTCCCAGTGAAACAGACTAGGGTGAACTTCGATTCTACCCTAGCAGTATTTAAACGTGCATTAATGTGAGGATCCATTGATCATTTACACATATAGAGTATATATATTCGGAGTTTTTTGAAGATACAAGTGAATCGAGAATCTGCTTTGATTAACTGAAATTTGCAATGAACTGTACAGGAGAATCCAAGGGGCGTCAAAATCACTTCGAATATTCGTTATAAGTGCTGTTTTGAATCTTATTATATCATCTTTATATCATCTGAAGATAAACATAATTTTATCCAACTTTATCTTTTGACAGAGGTGACGTGTCACTATCAAGAATGTCATTACAATGCTTGGTCGCCTTGGTCACAAACATGTGCCGAGACAATCAGATCACGTGATTTAAAAATCGCATACAACAGAACAAAAACTCAATATGGTGGATGTTCCGGTTTACCCACAACGTGCGTGAAAGTACTTAAAGAAGACAAGACATTAGACACTTGTCCACGTACGTATTTTTAATCTTTTTTTTGTTATTTATTTATTTGAACATGTATTACCAGACCAGAAATATATTGGCTAACGCACTGGGAAAAAAGCATATCTTTAGAAAATATTTACTTAGCCCGCCTTTTAAGCCGGAATCTGAATATTGAAAAGGGCTCTTTTTTGTATTTTTCTGTCCGGTCAACGTATTGAGCACAGGCTGATGCCGTACGGAAAATTATAACAGGCTATACTTTTTAGCGATATCGAGTAGTAGCGATAGCGGATATTTGCTAATAAGATACTTGGCTTTGAAAATTCGCTGGTTTTATGTGGTGAGCTTTATTATATTTACATCTGTGATCTATCAAGCGATTTGGTGCACAAAGAATTTTGACGTAAATTTTTAGCTAATTTTTTGAAAATAGTTGTTCATTTAATTTGCGTTTTACTTAACAGCAATCGGTACGCCTGAAAAAGAATGTACACTCGATCTTGGAGCTGTTCTCGACGAGTCTGGTTCGATCGGATCAAATGCAAATTTCAAGAAAGAGACTGACTTCGTGAAAGACATTGCCAAAGAACTCACTATCGGTCCATCAAACACCAGAGTATCAGTGATCACCTTTTCAAGCCAAGCTAGATTGAGATTCAAATTCAACGATTACGAAGGATACAATCCAAAAGCGCTGAACAATGCATTGGATGGTTTGACTTTAAAAAGTATGACAATATTATCAGGAATGGTCAATGCAGATTCGATTCTAAACATTAACTATTACATGGACAATCTGTGATTGCTTTTCAGTTCCTTCTTTAAATATCTTCAATATTCCATGAAATAAGTAAATACAGTATTCGCAATAAATTGAAATCCTATTTTCAATTAAAGATCATAATTATATGAAAATTGGAATATTATCTCAAAAGTCAGAAATATTTTATTAAGACCCACGTCTTAAAAAGTTTAAAATTCAAACTTAGTAGTGAAACATTATGAACTATAAGTTTGTTGTATATTGTTATTTATTGTTAATGTTTAAGTTATTGTTAATAAAAACAGCCACATGGCTCTAAACGGTAGCAGCAAATTTTAGAAAAATGTTGAGTTTTTTTGTGAAGAAAAGTATACGCTTAGGTCTACTAGGCAGAAATTTCATCTTGGGGAGGAGTAGTATTAGTACCAAGGCAAAACTAATACGGTCTCCGCTTCTAGCTGCTACCGTAATGAGTGAAGTTTAACTGCTTCTCTTAATCTGTACAAAAATGTAATTTTATAGGAGGCGGTACGTCTACAAAGAAAGCTTTAGACTTGGCACGCATGCAAATGTTTTCATCTCAAAATGGTCAACGAAAAGATGTTTCTAAGGTATTTAATAGCATAATAATTATTGGTTAAAATGAAAAAAGTATAATTAATCTAAATATTTTGAATCTTAAAGGATTTTAAATCATGAGAATAAATCGAATAACTTGCTAGTTTTATTGAATTGTACGCTCTGATCGCATATAAATACAACCAAAAATTTGTCGGTGAAATGTGACTAAATTTAGTTTTACTTTATGTTGTAT
The DNA here is from genome assembly GCA_032356525.1 of Eutonina indicans. NCBI lineage: Eukaryota > Metazoa > Cnidaria > Hydrozoa > Leptothecata > Eirenidae > Eutonina > Eutonina indicans. The sequence goes on from JAUKWF010000321.1 coordinate 9,718, forward strand.
GATGGTTTGTTTCAATCGAAATTGTATATATTTTATATATTATTATTTAAAACTCAATAACAGCCAATACAAAAATATAATTTATTTTTTAATTATAAGGTTAATTATAAGCAAAATGCTCGAATTAGCGCCCTTCGAATATTAGGGCGGTCGCTTATAAAAAAGTTCTTAATTTTAGTCACTTTTACATAATACATGAGAAAATAGGAAATTTGTAAAAGTGTGGTTTTATATCCCTTCGAGAGGGGCTCTAACTCGAGAGTGGGCGCTACCTCGAGAGTGGGCGCTAATTCGAGCGTTCACGGTATATGATAACAAAACGACACTCCCCTTTATTTTGACCCACTTTTAGGTTCTTTTGGTGATTACCGATGGGCGCAGTTCAAGTGGTATTGCCAGCATCAAGCAAGCCTCTCAAAGACTCAGTGCTCAGAATGTCAATGTCATAGCCATCGGTGTTGGAAGCGCCTATAAACCAGAGCTGACAGCACTCGCTACAGACGATAATAATGTCTTCCAAGTTGGTAGCCTATCCGAATTGAAACATGCAGTATGGAGTGTGAAGAAAGCTAGTTGTACTCGTAAGTCATCATATGCTTGTTTTTGTTTGTCGTATCAAGCAATTCCAAGGGCGAAACCTTTGCAAATTTGACGATTTTGAAGATTTGATTAAAATGATTTCGAAGATTTTATTATCTGTTTAATGTATACATGATACATCGGATCTTGTTACCGAAACTATCGAAGAAATTGACAAAAGAATAATTTTTGCGAACACTACTTTTATTAGTTGGTTGCGTTCCTGATAAATCAACATCACAATATCCATAATGTTCTATTTTACATCTAGCCGTCGAATGCAAATACAAGGAATGTCATTACGGAGAATGGAGCACGTGGTCAGCAACATGTGGTGCAACAGCCAGTCGCACACGTGCTCTATACAACGCCACTGATAAAGTGAAACAACGATTCGGTGGTTGCGCTGGTTTGTCACAACAATGTCTGGCGAAGGAGACAGATGATAAACACTTACAAAGCTGTAGCTGTAAGCTTTTTGATTTTTTAAAACTACTTTAACGCGTATTTCCACTTACACAATTTTGTGTCGTACAGGAACTGAACAGGATAGGGACAATACAAAGTAGCCGAATTAATTCGATTTCATCTCAAAAGATAAGAGAGAGTTTATTTAACAGAAAGTAAACAAACATGTCAACCGATACTAAAAACAAGATACAAGGAGACGCCATTCCGGACGATTTGATATGTTGTATGCTGTATAAGGGGAAAATATTTTGAATTAGTATTGCATTTCATCAATTACGGCTTCTCTGACGCAATCATGGATTATTACTTTTAACAATCCTTATTTCAGACGTTTCCTTCGACAGGCCCAGAAATTATTAATTTTCCTAAATCCTGCTTAAAAGACGAATTTCAGTGTAATACGGTAATAATACGTTGTGTTTTTGTATACTTCAACAGCTTTCTTAGTCACATGTGATTATTACGAATGTTCTTGGAGCACGTGGTCACAATATTCGACGACATGTGGTGAAAACATGATGCGAAAACGCTACCCTGTACAAACAAAGAAATCTTCACAGCACATGCGCAAATGTCCAACATCATTGAACACAAAGCCTTGCACGACTGAACCAATGAATGAGACGCATTCTGTAAAATGTAAGTTATTTTATGCTCTAAAGTGAAAAGTAGCCTAAAAATCTGAATCTTGATATTCTGATAAATTTCGAAATAAAAAGAGGGATTAATGTATTCGAATAATTTGGGATTTGGGTCACCGTAAATAGTGCTTGGAAATAGTGCTTGGAAAATGCTAGGTGCATATATGGCTAACGTCAGTCAACCCAAAAACTTCTTAAATTGTAAATTGTTTTTAGAATAAGAAGAATACTTTCTACTCTCTGATTTGAACATTTTTTTTAAATTGCAGCTTAATTCTGATTTAAACATTTTTTAATATTGCAGCTTTTTTAAGGATCCCCATACCTTTACAAGGTGCAGCAAGTACGCCAGTAACAAATCTAATAAATGTGCATTTTATCAGGTGTTGACATTAAATAACTTGTCTCATTTATAAAAGGGGACTATTTCATTATTGCTGGGTTTACAATGTTCTCCTTATATCTTTTGCTTAGTTTACAGGGGGTTGATAAGACATTCCGCAAAATTTAAAAAATATCTATATCAATATAATAATAGGTCCATGTATGCTTGAGAAATGTGATTGGCATGACTGGTCATCATGGACAGCGACGTGTGGTGATGTGTCAAGAAAAAGATCATTGAGAAGGTAATGTTTAAACAATTTTTGTTTGATAAAACAAATACCATAGTACCAATTCTTATATTTATTCTAAAATTCATGGTACATTATTTACCACATGGTTATGAAGCAAATTTTGGGATGAATGTCCTTCGTTCAATTTTTAGATTTTAAAAGTCTAAAATTTCAGTCAAAAGGTGAAATCGAGCATGTGTCTTCTGGTTAATCACATACTTAATTTGTTTTTCTATTTTAAAAAATATTCGATTGATCGAACGTTACAAAAAACGTTCGATGGTCTCATATAATTTTGATTAATTGCGATTCGACGGAAAGTTAAAATTTTAATGCGTCTTTTTTTCATTATTTATACCCTTTATATGTTTATTTCTGAATTAACTGATTAACAAACTTTAGATGTATGTATGTATAATCACTTTCAGTTCAGTTATTCAAATTAAAATTACAATCCTTTTTACTTTTTAAGGTACACAAACTACAAGTATGATTACGATTGCGTGGCCTTACATGCTTCAGAAGGTTGTCAGGAAGATGGCAATGCAACACAAACGCAACAAGTTAGAAAAAACCCTTGTAAGTGTGAACATGATTGAATAGCAGAACCTAGGATAAACGGAAAAATAATGTGGATTTTGAAAAATAATACTTTTTATAGGTTAATTATGTTGTGTCGTGTTTTCAAGAGACTTAGGGTTTCGCAAATTTTCATATCATATAGTGAGGAAATCGTCAATTACTTTACTACAAAAATTAATTACTACAAAGTAAATTACTATAATGCTCAGAATAGAGATAAGCACAAATTTGATGATTACAATGCATTCAACACATTTTGTAGCCAGGCTTAAGCCCTTTGCTCGCACTCTTCATTCTACCCGCGTTTTTTTTTATATTTTTTCATCAACTTCCATTTTTTAAAAGAAAAAGATACCCCTAAACCGTGTTACAATTTTATATTATTTTCAAGAATAAAACCCACTCCGAAATTTTATATTATTTTCAGGTTTGAAAGAATGCAATTATGTCACATGTGGCTTTTCAGAATGGTCTGAATGGAGCGCCGAATGTGGAAA